>JAQQSW010011347.1:0-12782 GCA_028646575.1 Pseudocheirus occidentalis
TTCTGGAGCCCTAAAATTTGTTTAGAGTCACATGTTATGGGTATTGGAGGTGACTTTGTGGGAGCTGAGGATTTTTTTTGCTTCTACATCACCATCTTGCCCACCCATCTATTTCAATTAGAGTTTCTCCCAAAGGTAAATGCTTCCTTAGTCCAACTCATCTTAGTAAGAGCTACCAATTTAGGATTCTCACATCCCTAAAACCTCCTGGGTGAAAAACGAGAGCTCCTCTGCTACTCCTATCAGCATCTGAACATGCTGAGTGATAGGTGTAAATTTTCCCAGTCCTTAAGTTACCTATGAGAATAATTCCCAGTACTAAATTTTGCTAAATAAATAGCTTGGTTTCAAATGAGTCCTTGTAACCACTCTAGGGGCAAAGGTATAAGCTCAATTTGTGACATATAAATTTCTAAACAAGTAAATGGTTTTTGGGTTGCAGGGAGAATCTCTCACATGTTCATTCACTATCCACCATTTATCTGAAACAAAAGGAGAAGAAAAATTGATAGGAAATATAAATTTATTCATGGTATTTGGTGATCTACACACCTCATATTATATGTACATATTCATACTTTAAGATAGGTGTATCCATGAGTTTGTCCATACATATCTGTGTGCATACATAAACACATATATCCCTGTATATCCTCCAGAGTTTTCCTCTTTGCCCTCATTGGTACTTTTCCCAACTCCCTTTCCCTTTCCAGCTACTTTTCATATGCTGTCTTCCCCCACTGAATGCAATCTTCTTGGGGCTTCTTTTTTGCCTGTAGTAATTGCTTAATAAATATTCTTTCTCTTTGTCTCTCTCTGTCTCTCTGTCTCTCTGTCTCTGTCTGTCTCTCTCTCTCTGTCTCTCTCTCTGTCTCTCTCTCTCTCTCTCTGTCTCTCTGTCCCTCTCTCTGTCTCTGTCTCTGTCTCTCTGTCTCTCTTTCCCCCCACACACACATGTACACACACATACCCAAAAATACACACACCTTTGTTAGCTGTATATATTGGGGTGGACTGGATCTATAATTTCACCGGTGTAAGGAACTATAGGGACAAAGTACCAATGCAGATTTTCATCTTCTCTATGGCTTATGGTTTATGAGAAGTTAAATGACTTTGTCACATGGACTCAGAAGTAGAACTTTATCCAAGGTCTTACTGAATCAGAGGCTAGTATTCCATAGGCAAGTGTTCTATTACCATAAGAAATTCCACATTCTTCTGGAAGTCTGAATTATGAGAAGACAAATTTGAAGACAAATTTGATCTCAAGAGAAATATGGGAAACTAAACTGGAATAAGCCAACTGAAATCCCTAGTCTTACCTCTCTCTTATATGTGATCTAAAAGAGACTGTCAAAAAACAACACCGGTGAAAATGCAGAGCAATTCAAATGTAAACCATATTTCTGGGAAAACGAAACTAAGCCTGCTTATTTGCCAAGGATCTGAAGCAATGCTCTAACTTATTTATCTTATTGACATGTGATGGTCTTCACCTGAAGGCGATGTTTCTTGTAAAGACATTTCTTAAATTACAAGAATGTACGGTACCCATATCAAAGAGGCTAGGTGAAGGAAAAGGTGAAAACAAACATTTTTTTTCTTAGCATAAGGCAGTGGTTCTCAACCTTCTTAATACCATGACCCTTTAATACTCATATGTGGGCGTATCTGCATGTGGGAAGACCTGCCTGGAGATGGATAGAGGAGCTTCCTAAGACCATCAGAAATATGTGTTTTCTGATGGCCTTAGGTGACCCCTGTGAAAGGATTGTTTGACCCCCAAAGGGGTTGTGACCCACAGGTTGAGAACTGCTGGTATAAGGGATATCAAGAGTAGGAGAAATGTTGACAATTGCATATGAAACATTATCTCCTCCCCCCAAAAATAATTCTCAATAGTTTTGTATAAGATACTAGAAGCCTTGTTTGGGGGGAGGATGAGAATATATTTTGGAGCATTAAGTACTTGAAAAGGCAGACTTGGCCTTGGGAGGAAGCTACAGATGGCGAGATGGTGGGCTTCAAGTGCCACAGAGCAACAGGAAATCACTAGAAACCTGTCAGAAGAAAGGCAACTGAAAGACAAACCTGTTACTTTTCACTGTTGCCTGGTATAGTCCTACATGATTTTATATCTTGGTGATAAAGAATAACTTTGATCTCTGTATAATTGCTAAATAAGTGCATGTAACTACTTGTGCCAGAATTTGAGCACAAGTGGCTGCATGTAATAATTCTTTAACTATCACCTTTCATGGCCATAATATATAAGTGATTAAAAATCAATGAAAAATTGCATATGTCAGTTGTAGCATATTTTTTACTCTTTAACTATATTTTTCTTCTGAATGTAAAGACAAAAAAAGTAATAATTAGTATTTTCATAAAGCACACAAAAAAGATGAAATCATGAGGCTCCATTACATACACTTAAAAGCGTACAATCAATTTTATGTTAGTTTTAAACCTGGCCTCTTAAACTGTTTTCTTCTGTTCTCTTCCATATATTTTCAAAAAATGCTACTGGTATCTTTGGCATCTTTATTGGCTACTGCTTATTTCCTCTATCTTGACTCCACAATTAATACTTTATTGTAATGTATTTTATAAACATCTCATCTGATCCTCAAGGAGATCCTGAGAGTTGTTATTATGATCCCTATTTTACAAAGGAGGCAACTGAGGCAAAGAGAGATTAAGTGACTTGCCCAAGGTCACACAACTAGTAAGCAACTATAATATTTTTTTTTCCAAATCCAACTCTAAAGTTGGATTTGATCAGTTGCAATATACTATCATTGGTGACTTGTAGACAAAAAGTAGTACACAAGATGTAGCAAAATAACAAAGCAAAAACAATAGTTAGCAATTATATATGCAGATGGCACAGTGGAAGGAACTCCAGGACTGGAGTCAGGAAGACCTGAGTTCAGACTGGTCTCAGACAATTACTGGCTGTGTGACCCTGGGGAAGTCACTTAACCTCGCTTCTCTCAGTTATCTCATCTATAAAATGAGCCAGAGAAGGAAATGGCAAACCATTCCAGTATCTTTGTTGAGAAAATTCCAAGTGGTATTGCAAAGATTAGGATGTGATTGAAGCACAAGAAGCTATTTATCTAGCACCTTAAGCATTGCAAAGTGTTTTATAATATTGTCTCATTTTAGCCTGAAAACAACCCTGGGAGTTAGGGTTGTTTTTATTATTAAATCATTATTAAATTAAATTAAATAGTATTAAAATAAAATATCAAATAGCGTTATTATTAACCCTCTTTTATAGATAAGAAACCTGAGGCTGAGGAAGGTTAAGTGACCTACCTTGTGAGACTGGAAAAGCTTGGTCATGTAAATGAGATTCAGGGCTAACAAATGGATAGCCTACAGTTTCCTCTATTACTTACAAAATGAGAGGGAGCTTGGAGTAATGGCTTATTTCCAGTGCTTATCATTGTACCAGTACCTGGTACTCAGAAGCACTTAAACAACATTTATTGACTGACAGAAGAGTGTTTTTAGAAAGGTTTTGTGGAAAGATGTGAATAATTATTCCATGGGATGAGAAGGCATGGATGCTTCTGCACCAGTGGAGGGAGGGAACACCTACATCCCTGGTTTGTTGTTGTTCAGTTGTTTCAGACCTTTTCAGCTCTACATGGTCCCCTTGGGGCTTTTCTTGGGAAAGACACTGGAATGGTTTTCCATTTGCTTCTCCAGTTCAGGAAGATGAGTCTTCCTGACTCCAGGCCCTCTATTCACTTCACCACCAACAAAGCCTACACAATAGGTGCTTAATAAATGTTTATTGATCAGCAGAAGTGTGATTTTAGAGAGGTTTTTCTGGAAAGGTGTCAATAATTATTCAGTGGAATGAGATTGTATGGATGATTCTGCACCAGAGAAGGGAGGGAGTGACTACATCTCTGGTTAGGAACTCATGAAATATAAAAATAAATGTAAACTACCAAATTAAACATTTTCATATTTAGTGTCCTTGTTAGAGAGATAGCATGGCTGAGTATATTAATGTTAGAAGTAAGATCACGGGATCTTGGGTTTAGGACTGGACAAGACATTAGAAGTCAACTCACCTAATTACTGAACTTCAGAGAAGAAGAAACTAAGGGTCAGGCAAGTTAAGTCTCTTGCCCAAGACCATCTGGAAAGTCACTTGAAGTTCTGGGTTTCAAACACAAGTCTTGTGACTCTAAATTCAAATACAGCAAAACTGCACTCTGTGGTGGAAATAGGAAAGAAGAAGCCTCCTTAATATGTCCCAAAATATTAATAGGCATATCACAGTTTGAAAAAAAGTATGAATCCAAATGTTTTTCTTCACTACCCTGTAAGTTTATAAACTGAAATACAAAGGAATTGAAGATAAACCTTTGAGGGAACCTCATCCATTAACAACCAATAAACAGTCTTTGGACTGAAAAATTCCTCTCAGTGCAGTAGAAATGATTGAAAGAAAGATCAAAACTAGATCAAACATTAAGGCACTGCTGCCTGGTTAACTCAGGCTTCTCTGTTTGTTTTCCACCTAATCATACAGTTCTTCTTTGTTCTTCCACATTTTTTTTCCAGCTATAAAACCTAGAAGACTTGCACAATGGAAGACCTTGCCAAGGTTCAGGGTGATTCTATAGGGTATTTCTGAGTCTTGGCTCAAAATAGACAAACTCTCAACCCTAATGGATGTACTGGTTTGACAGAACCATCAGTTCTCTGCTTTAATCCAGAGACTTAATACATAGAGTGTTCCTAGTTACCTGGGAAACAGTAACTCCATCCAATATTGGCATCATATTTCAAGTTTGTCCCTGAGACACAGTGCATTGAGAATAGGGTGAGGGAAACAGTATTCTGAAGAAAAATGATTTCATGTGGTTAGATGTGATAAAGGAAATAGGCCAATTTGGAAAAGGCATAGCTAGCAATGCCTATTTTGGAAAAATGTATGTGATCTTTGGTGTGTTGAAATGTGTAGATTTCTCCCTCTTCACTAGACAACCTGTATAGTATGTCTATTACTGAATGAATGGGGAAAAAATCCATTGTACACAGACTAAGTATATGCTTTTCCTAAATTAGACTTGAGCGTTTCCCGGCAGGACACAAATTCTTTCCACTCATCTTGTATTTGTCTATATTCTTACAGTTTATTTTTTTATTTTTTGCTTTTTGAAGGGCAACTGGTGTTAAGGGACTTGCCCAAAGTCACACAGCTAGTAAGTGTGTCAAATGTCTGAGGCCACATTTGAACTCAGGAGGACCTGAGTCCTCCTGACTCCAGGGCCGGTGCTCTATTCAATGCGCCACCTAGTTGCCCAATGTTACAGTTTATTCTTTTTTTTTTTCCACCTGGGCCCCCCACCCCCAGCCTCACCTGAGTGGCTCTACAGTTTATTCTTATAAGCCTAATGTGTGAAATGTAGGAATTGATTTTGTGTTGGGAAAGAGGGGCTAGATCTTAAAGGAATAAAAGACGGAAAAAAAGAACAATGGAATTTTGGATCTGGGAATGATTAGGATGGTGGCACTGTTGTCAAAGAATATAGCTCCTTTACCTGGTTTTTAAGACTCTTCACAACCCTGCTCTTCCCTACCTTTCTAGGCCTAAATTAGATGATTCAAGTCTTTGTATCCTATGCTACAATTATAGTGGAATACTTAATTGCTTTCTAGTTATTAGTCTTTAGTTATTAGATATTCTAGTTAGTCTTTCTGCCTCCAGTTTCTGATCTCCCTAGTTCATTCTTCACATAGCTGCCACAATCATCTTCCTAAGGCACAGTTCTGAACATGTCACTCCTATGCTCAAAAGCCTTCCATGTCTCTCAGTTGCCTATAGGAAATAACACAAATTACTCAGACAGATATTCAAGGCCCTTAATAATTTGACTGCAACCTACCTTTATATGTTTCTTCACACATTCCAGTACATGAACTCTATATTCTAGCTAATCTCGTCTACTGACAGACTCCCCCACCTCGTCTTGCTTTTTCCCACCTCTGTGCATTCACACAGGCCAGAATACACCTTCTCCTCATCCTCACTTCTGATTGATTTTTTCATGGCTTAGCTTAAATACGACTAAAGCCAGAACCAGCTCTTTGGATCTCCAGGGAAAGCAGCACAAAATGGAATCACAAGTAAGGTACTAAATGTGCCCTCCAATCATCTTTGTAATTTGGGATGTGACTGTAATCTAAGAAGTGATTAAGATGATTTCACTTATTGAGAGATGAGATTCCAGGACACCAGCATGTTAAAGAAGGAAGTAAACATCTATTAAGTGCCTTCTATGTCCCAGGCTATGTGCTAAGAGCTTAATATCAATATCATCTCATTTGATCCAGACAATAACTGAAAGTTAGAGGCTATTAGTATTCTTATGTTACAGCTGAGGAAATAAGGGCAGTCGGAGTCTCACTGGGGACTTAAATAGATCCAAGTACATGGCTCTGCACTATCCACTGTATCACCTAGTTCCAAACTAGCTGAGAGGGACAGGAAATATCTCCGGTTGCTGATCTCTGAGAAGGGAGACTCTAGAACCACCTTAGACTACTGGTGGGGAGACTGAAATACCTTAAGGAAAAGGGTGATGGTCAAGGAAGGAGCTCCTCTTGTCCATAGCCATGGTGGTAGATAGAAAAGAGAGTGAGAAAGTGCCCCAACTGACAAATTATCAATGTACTGGCTAAATGGATTAAGGAGTTTATGAATTATAATAATATTAATGAAAATATAAACTTGGATAATTTATTTTTTGAATTTTTAAATTTTTGCTTTTTGGAGGAGGGAAGGCAGGGCAATTGGGGTTAAGTAACTTGTCCAAGGTAACACAACTAGTAAGTGTTAAGTGTCTGAGGTCAGATTTGAACTCAGGTCCTCCCGATTCCAGGGCCAGTGCTCTACTCACTGCACCACCTAGCCACAACGACTTGGATAATTTAAAAATAACAGTATGTTAATTTTTTTATTCCTTATAAATTTCTTTTCCCAGTAGCAAAATGTGAAGGAAGTCAGTTAGGAAGAGCAGAAGGACCTGTGCAAGGATATAGACATGGCCATACTTGGACATACTAAGCTAAAGATGTAGGAAAAGAACTAGTAAATGAAGAAAGTTGTGTGGAGAACTTTTGAATTCTGAAGGAAGTCAAAGATTGAATTTAGGGGTAGGGAATTTGAATTTGGCTACCATGGCTATGTACAAGAGTAGCTCCTTCCTTGACCATCACCCTTTTCTTTAAGGCATGGTAGTCTCCCTACCAGTAGTATAAGATGGTTCTAGAATCTCCCTTCTCAGAGATCAGCATCCTGAAGTATTTCCTGTCCCTCTCAAATAGTTGGGAACTAGATGATACAGTGGGATTTGGAAATGCAGTTGAAGGCAGGGGAGAGGAGAAGAAAGAGAGGCTACAGCACAAGAGAGCAGCTCAAGATGAAGGCAGAAAAGGTCCAGAGGTAAAGGAGAAGATGAATTTGAGCTGAAGGATTCAAAGTGAAACAAAACAAATTGAACAAAAGAAGCTGAAGAGGAGTAAGAAGGAAAAGGAACAAAAAAAGAAGGAGGACAAGGAAGACCAGGAAAGGGAAAAGCTGCCAACATGGAGATGGTGCACTACCTCCCATTAAGTGTCCCAACCTACAGCTGAAAAGGCTTCCCTGAGTTCATTTGCCCAAGTTGTGAGGTCTTAGTTTCTCATCACCAGAGCAATAATTTATGAAGTCATAGGGGAACCTCCCAAGATTGGCTTTATGACAGATGAGCAACCACTTGATATTAGGTAAATATTTGCATGAAGCTTCCTATTTAATTCCATTTCATATTCCTAAACCTATCCAAATCCACTGAACATACAAATTGCAGCAGGTTTCATCTTCTATTCATTGACTTTATGAGAGTCTTGTTGAGTTCCTTCCTGGCTAGAGTGTTCACAAGAATGAAGTTGCTGTGTTAGCTGCTGATTTAGAATGCTTTTTGTGAAATAATCAACAAAGACTGGATTTGCTCCTTTTTAATATGATTTCAAAAGTTTTATGTGCCCTCCAGTACAAAACACGGGGGAAAATGATCATTTTTATTTCTCTTAGATTAACATGAGGAAAGATCTGGTATAAAAAAGGAAGAAAAAGCTTTATTCTTATAAGAACAAGCAAAACTTTCTCAGTAGGATTAAATTAAGTGTTGCTCATGATAACCTCCAAAATATAAAATGATTTTAGAAAATAATTTATTTTGAAAGAATTGTTGTTTGTCCTTTGTTCTGAAAGAGGACCATGACATCAGGTAGGTGATGCCACAACTTGCAAGACAAATGTATTTAAATGAGGGAGAGCTGTGAAAAGTCACTGATCTCATTCTCTCCTCCTGAGCCATCTGTGTCCAGTGGTGAGATATAGATCAGGATGACTGAAAGTGCCTCTGGCTGCAGTCAGAGATCTCGACCTTTTTAAGTTAAGGTCTTTCCCAGGTATCAGTTTGACTGAGGCAATGTCCATCCAATGTTTAAGGCTGGGTAAGAAATGAGGCAAAGAATGACCTTTTTTAATTAGAAAAAAAGTAGTAAAATCATTCTCAGAGTGGAAGACCCTCAGGGGTTCTGGGAAAACTAGAAAAAAATTGCTAGAGAGAACCAGAAAGGAGTGGTTCCCTTTACAAACTTTGTGAAGTTAGATTATGTAGAGTTCAGAAAAGGGCCTCAGGACGCTTGCATGTTAGACCTCATGTTGGTAGTAGATAGCTTCTAAGAAAAGCACAATTTGAGATGTATATCAGCAGCTAAGTCAATCTAATTTGGGAAACCCAAAATACAAACCGGGGTGGAACCAAAATAAGACCTGAGCAAAGCCAAAGCAAGAAATAGAAGGGATTTAAACATTTGTTAAAACCAGCCACTTTTCCTGAATGTTCTCTGAGAACAGCTTGACCTCTACAATAAACTTTTGGATGAGTTTTTGAACACATAAAGTTAGGTTCAAACAGTATTAAGAAATGATAAATAATAATCTGGATAAGCTTTATACCACAATTTTTCCCATGTTGAAATATCATTCATTTGAAATTGTCTCTTCCTCTTTTTTGATCATTATTAATGGAAAACACTTTTCTTTATTTATATAATGAAAGTGTTGAATAAAATATTTCATTATTTTTACAACTCTATTTGTAAATCTCAAATTTTTTAGGACCTGGCACTTCCAGTGAAGAAGCTAGAATTTACAAACAGATAACTCTGGAAGTGAAGAGATAATGGAGAAAAAAAAAAGAGGAAGAGGAAGAAGAGAAGGAAGAGGAAAAGGAGGAGGAAGAGGAAAAGGAGGAGGAGGGGGAGGAGGAGAAGATAGATCAACTTTGAGTTCTCTCTCCTTTTTCATTTTCTGTTCTTTAAATTCCCCTTTTCAATTTTTTTCTTGCTCCTGTGCTGCTGATTACTTCCAGCTCCCTGTCTCCCCACTGCTGCCACTGCTTTAGCTCATTTTTTGTAGTCTCCTCTTCTTCAAAGTTTATCTCATGCAGATTGTTCCTCTTTTAGAAATCCTGGGTGGGTCTGGTCCTATATGAGTCTCAGGGCTGACATGGAATACTTATTCCTCTGAACTATAAAGCCCAAGGTACAAGTAAGTTTTTTCACCCTTGCATGTAAGTGAGAGGCATGTGATGAAGTTAGTGGAAAGTGGAATCAGTAAGCACTTGGGTTCAATTCCCAATTCTTCCTGTGAGATCTTGGGTAAGTCACCTAAACTTCTTGGATCTCATCTTTGCAAAATGTGCAGGTTGAGAATTGGATGGATGACCTTTAATATATATTACAGCTACAAGTCTCAGATCCCACAACCCCACGATCATTCATTAGACAACTTCGTTTAAATCACTTATTAATTATATTATGAAGAAGGCTCTTCTTCAGATAGACAGATACAAAGATTTCATCCAACTCTCAGATTGTCTAAGTGTTTGGTGCTGTCAAAAAGCTGCAGAATCTGGGTGGCATCAGATTTTGGAAGACCTTGAGCCCGATTCTAGGAGGAAGTTTGGACTGTACTGTGGTGTATAAATGAAATAAAGGTACATTCTCTGAGCATAATCAGTTTAACAGTTACAACTGTTATCAAAGCAGGTCATATTGACCACCTCAGTAAGGCCAGCAATTCACATGAAAAAGGGAGGGGGATATCCTTCTTATTGACTTGTAGGAAGTGAGGGATTCTGGGTAGTTGGGAAAAAATACATTTGGCTATAATGGAGGAAATGTGTTGCTATTCAGGTGTGGCTAATCATGTCCCTCTCTGTCAATTTTGGTTAGTTGTTTTCGATTGTCTCCTCTTTGTGACCCCCTGTTTGGGATTTTCATGGCAAACATACTGGAATTGTTTACCATTTCCTCTTCCAGCATATTTTAAATACAAGAAAATTGAGGAAAACAGGGTCAAGTGACTTGCCCAGGGTTGTGTGACTAGTAAGTATCTGAGACTGGATCTGTACTCAGGAATACGGTTCTTCTAGACTCCAGGACCAGTATTCCATCCACTGTGCCATGTAGCTGCCCTTGTCTTACAATTAAGAAATGTTAATTGTTCTATGAGACTTATTTTCTTCTTGGGAGGAAATGGTCTTTCTTGGATAGGAGCTTGTGTGTATATGTATTTTTATCTGTCTCTCTGTCTATCTACTGATGTATGGATGGATGTATGTATGGATGTATGTATGTATGGATCTCTCTCTCTCTATCTGTGTGTGTGTGTGTGTGTGTGTGTGTGTGTGTATGTGTAAAAGATTTGTCTTTTGGAAGGAATGGTATCAAGTTAAGTTGGTTGGGGCTTATCGACAACAAGCAGATGTCCCAGGGGTTAACTGCATAAATGATAACAATATTCCTTTTCAATCATGCCTTTAAGACAATTTGGACTAGGAAAGACAATATTCTCGAGCTTAACTCCAGTATTGAGAAATGTGGTTTGATAAAGTAAGGAGTAGGGTCAATTAGGGAATAGAATCAATTATTAAATAATACAGAATATTTTAATTTCTTCATTCTTCTGTAGGAAATGGGGAGCTACTGAAAAGTTTTTAGCAGGGGAGTGATATGATTAGATCTGTGTAAAAAAAACTGGGAAGTAGCTTTTTTTTTATTAACAAATGGAAACCAAAGAATTAAACTGATTCTTGAAAAAAGTGTTCAAGGGACCAAAGATCTAATTATCTTGATTTCAGAGGTAGTCAGTGGTGGGATCTTCTTGGAGTCCCTCGTCACATGTTTTGGAGAAACTTAGGTCAGCTAATGATGGTTATGGGGAGGTACTGTGGAAGCAGTGACAAAAGCTGTAAAGCCCTGCCCCCCCAAATATTTTCCTATCAGAAACTGTAATACATTATAGAAAGAACAGTATTTCCCATCAGAAAAGGTAAACTTTTTAAAAATATATTTATTTATTTCCTTGTTTACATCACTCATTTCCATGAAATTTTTAGTTACATATTTTCTCCCCACCTTTCCCCTACCCAACACCTCAAAACAGTCATCCCATTTATAACTCCTCCCCTAATCTGCTCTCTCTTATGTCCTCCCCCTGCCCCTCTGATTTTCCAGTAGGGCAGGATGGGTCTCCCTACCCCAGTGCCTGTATATCTTAATTCCCAGTTGAATGTAGTTAATAGTAGTAATAATTACACATATTTTTTTGACATTTGATTATAGAACTTTAAATTCTAGATTCTATCCCTTCCTCCCTCATAACCCACCCTCACTGGAAGGACAAGCAATTAAATACAGGCAGTACATGGGTAATTACAAAGAACATCTCCACAGTGGGCATATTGTGAGAAACTGATTATATGTGCCTCCTTCCTATCGTGCCCCACCCCCGCCTTGTTCTATTCTCTACCTCATCCCTGTCCCTGTCCCTTTACAGAAATGTGTACTACCAGCAACCCTCCCCCCCACACACACACAGTGTCCTCACCTCTGTCATCCCACCTCTCATTCCCATCCTCCCTCGTCTCCTGTGTGGCATGATACTCAGTTTAGAGTTTATGTCATTCCTTCCATAAGCCAAAATCAATGACAATAAGGTTGACCCTTTCCCTTTTACCTTCCTGTTCTTCCCCTCTATTTTAACAATTATCACTTGCATCTTCTATATGAGATGATTGACCCCATTCTATCTCCCCTGTCTCCTATCATGCTAATCCTCTTCCACCTCAGAATTTCACCTTTTAAAGTATCATCCCTTCCTATCAAGTTGATGCTGTGCCATCTATGTACACATATATACACATATTCAGATATGTATTCATATGCATATATATACCCTCCTATATAGACCTATGTGTATGTACATATATACGTATATATGTATATGTGTGTATATATACACATACATCTGTATTCCCTTAATCTATCCTCATATTGAGAAAAGTTTCATAAGTTACCATTATAATTTTTCTATGTAAATAGTTCAACTTTGATAAGTTCCTTATGATTTCTTTTCCATGTTTGCCTTCTCATGCTTCTTGTATTTGAGTGTCAAATTTTCTTTTCAGTTCTGGCTTTGTTCAGCAAGAATGCTTGAAAGTCCTCCACCTCACTGAATGACCATATTTTCCCCTGGAACATTATACTCAATTTTGCTGGGTAGGTGATTCTTGGCTTTAATCCTAGTTCCCTTTATCTCTGGAATATCATATTCCAGGCCCTTTGATCCCTCAATGTAGAAACTGCTAGATCCTGGGTTATCCTAATTGTGTTTCCATATTATTCAAATT
>JAQQSW010011348.1:0-12782 GCA_028646575.1 Pseudocheirus occidentalis
AAGAGAAGAGAAGAGAAGAGAAGAGAAGAGAAGAGAAGAGAAGAGAAGAGAAGAGAAGAGAAGAGAAGAGAAGAGAAGAGAAGAGAAGAGAAGAGAAGAGAAGAGAAGAGAAGAGAAGAGAAGAGAAAAGTATTGCCTAACTTGTTTGAGCTCTAGCAGGTAGTTTCTTCTCTATTCACAGAGGTTGCTATTTGTCTTTTGTTCTCCAAGAGGATCAAAAGGATAAGGTCTCCCACTGCATCCTGGGCTTTCTCGAGTCATCCTGATCAGTTCCTGGGCACTGGACCCAGATGGCTCCAGAGGAGAAAATGAGACTGGTGATTTTCAACAGGCCATCCTCGCTTAAATCCAATTCACTTACTGGAAAAGAATCAACATAGATGGGATATATTATAGATATTATTACATTATTATTTCCCACAAACCCACTATGTTTTTTAATTTTCAGTAATGGATACCATCATACTCCCATTCTCTCAAGATCTGTTGTTACTTAGTTATCCAAACAGCCCATAGGTGAAGTTATTCTTTTCAAAACAGAACAGTCATCTCTCAATGAATAAATCTGATGACCTTTTCTCAGTCCTTATCTTTGCTGACTTGCCTATAATATTTAACACAGATGAGCATTCCTTCACCACGGTGTGCTGCAGATATCTGTGCCATGTACTCTCATATCAGTTCAATTAAATAAATGATTAAATGAATGAATGAATGAATAAAACAAATTGGAGAGAGAAAGAGAGAGAGAGAGAGAGAGAGAGAGAGAGAGAGAGAGAGAAGGAGGGAGAGAGGGAGAGATTTAGAAAAAGAATTTCTTAAATAGGTTTAAAATCTTTGAAATGAAGAGTTTGGTGGGGTTTGAGTTCATCTGCTAAAAATCTAAACATGGAAAACCTTGTTTTTTAGTCATGTCTGATACTTCATAATTACATTTTGGGCTTTCTTGGCAAAGATACTGTAATGGTCTGCCATTTCCTTCTCCAGCTCATTTTATAGATGAGAAAAGTGTGGCAAACAGGGTTAAATGCCTTGCCCAAGATCACATAACAAGTATGTGTCTGAAGCCAGATTTGAACTCATGAAAGTAAGTCTAACCAGCTGTAGGGCGCTGCTCTATCCACTAAACCACCTACCTACCCTATAAAGAATATACTATTTTTTCTATAGTAACTTATTGACATAGAAAAAAGAAACAGTCAAATTTCAACAAGAAATTTAAAATATGGAGATGAGATTGAAAAAAATAGCATCATTTTGAGTAAGCCAATTATGCCCTTCTTCTAATTAGACCTATACATTTCAATGAGGTAACATTTTTTTTTATCCATGAGGACTTTGACATTAAATATTGAAATAAATTGAAATTGGAACCAGATCTTTGAATCACCATATCACTGTGTTAAATCAAGATGCAATACTAATACAAAAATAATGAATCATATTCAATTGTGTTGCTCTCACAAAACAAAATTGTTAGTAATATTTTAGTTAAAACAAAAACATTTTCAAAATATTACTTAATCATATTATCTTATCTGTTTTCAGCATCTGTTTTATGTGTTTCATACAGTATGGAATTATTAGTGCAATATTATAGTGTATAAATTAAAAATAAGTAAATATACAAGTGTTTGGGTGTATGCCAAAATATTCTATTGGAAATTAATGATAAAAATATTCCAAAACCGCTATCATAGAACACTATGCCACTTAAAATATATATATAATACTTTAATATGTAATAATTTATATAGGAATCATCTCTCCAGCACCTTCTCAGATCACTTTTTGTTGTCTCTTCCCTTGGAGGTGAAGGCTGGAGGAGAGAGTACCTAATTCCCATCCCTCCCAAAAAATATTCCTTTATAAAAGACTTTCTGTTAACTACAGTTTCTGTTAGATGTTCTACTTGGCTTTGATCCCATGGAAAAACATCCCTCTACCCCAGATGGGTACTCCCCTAGTTCCACCACTTTACTCCCCTTATCAGCATCTTTTTCCATGTTGTCTTCTCTCTTTAAGTTGCAAACTCCTTGTAAACAAGGACTGTCTCTTGTTCTTCTCTGTAAATCTAGCACTTACCACCATGCTTGGCATTTAATAAAGGTTCGTGAAGTTATTGGAGCTGACCTTTGGGAAGTTTCATAAGTTTCCTTATCTGCACAACAATGACATGATATCTCACGGATATATTGTGGAGCTAAAATTAGACAATAAGATTGGAAACCCTTTAGTGAAAATTGGCAGATATCACATAGAGAGAAAGTTTAGGCACTTTCTACAAATTTTCTCCACCATTCAACCTTAAAAGAAATTAACAAAAAGTATAATTGTAGAGTAATAGCAACTAAAGTCAAAAGAGAAGAAAAGGGAGAAGAGGAAAGAGGAGAAGAAAGAGAAAGAGCAGGAGCAGGAAGAGGTGGAGGAGAAAGAAGAAAGGAAGGAAAAAAGAGGTAGAAGAAGAAGAGGAGAAAAGATAAAGAAGAAACCTAGCAAGGAACAGTTCTAAGCAAATGTGGGTCACAATTATTGGAGCAAGTCCATGGATAATAGAGCAATATATTATAAAAATTGTATCTCTTTTCCATCTGAGACATCTATTTTTGTTTCCTGCTACTATACTCCTTTTTCCTTTCCAATCATCAAAATTATCATCCAAAAATATGCATAATATTTTTTTTCTGAAAATGGAGGGAGTAGAACCCTATGCTGTATTAAAGTAATTGAACAGGTTTCCCTATTGGGACAATATGCCATGGAGAATTATTTTTAAAAAAAGTTTTTCTTCAAAAAGGAATAACTTATGTAGTCATATTTTATTCTTTTCTTCTGGAACCTAGAAACCAGTTTACCTCTTGGTAAAGAGAATTAGCTTTCTCTCTCTCCCCATACAAATCTCTCAATGACAGTGGTTTCTAAACCTTCTTTATCATAGACATCAATTATATGGGGAAAAAAAGAAAAAAATAGCATGTGCCCTCTGTAAAGCCATGCATGATCAACTTTCCAGAGGACTGCTGCTGTGAACAGCTTTCATGGTTCTGATTACATAGAATAGTGAACTCTCTATCCATTCAATAACAAATCAGAGCAATATATTCACAGAAAATCAAGGTGCAGTGTTCACAATGCTACAACTTTCATACAAAATCAAAATATAGCATTCACCATGTCACAACTCAACAATGTATCACTAAAATGGCCACATAGTTTTCACCAAAGTGGTCACATAGTTTTCAGCAAAGTACATTAATTTAGTCAATCACAAAATCTTTAATTCAGTCACAAAGTGCAAAAGTCAAAGTTCTCCACCCAGGTCACAGCAAATCATAATCTTCTCAGTCAGTACATAGCATTCAATTAAAGTCTTTCATCTTGACTCATGGCTGGCTCTCCACTTCCATGGTTACTCTTCCATGCTCCCAGCTCCAACTGTCACCTGGGTTCAAAGTCAGCTCGCAGTTCCTTGGACAGTTGCTTGTCCAGTTCTTCATCCAGTTCCCATTCCGTACTGAAGTTCACAGTGTCCAGTGCACTTCAAATTCTTTCCAATTCCTGTTTCCGGGAAGATAAATCTTGGCAGAGCCACAATAATAGTCATAAATGTTGCCTGCACCATCATCAATTTACTATCTGCCTATGATATCAACAGAGACCCAGAAACAAGGTCCAACAGGTCAGCACAAAACATCGGTAAAATCCCAGGACCTCCAAAACCCTCTTCCAGGACTTTTGCAAATACACAACCAGAAAATACTCTTTCAGGGCATCCAGTAAGGTCTCAAAACTTCTGTACAAAGTATCACAAACAAATATCAACACAGACAGAACAGACAGAGTGCCACTTACCACAAGTTTTCTCCTTCTTGACTCTGCCACCACAAGAGTCCTCTTCTCAGTAATATATTGATAATTATGTTCTAAAACTCATATTAAATAGACATTTTAAAAAAGATGACCAAAATGAAATATTATTTGATAGTAGTGCCTAGAGAGTTATCAGGCTTTATTGAGTTGGGGATAGGGAGTTGGAAGTGAAATGGTCATACCTGCATTTTAGGAAAATCACTTTGGCAGCTATGTGGAAGTAAGATGGATTAGAGAGTAGGGAGAAACTTGAAGCAGGGAGACTAATTACCTGGCTTTTGCAGTTACCTGCAGCCTCTTCCTAAATGGGGAGATGATAAGGGCCTGGGGTCTGGTTGTACCTGAGTGAATGGAGAGAGGAGAATAGAGAGATGTGGAGAGCAAGATTTGGCACCTGATTGGATACGAGATGTGGGTGAGGCAAAGTGAAGAGTTAAGATGACACCTCTGTTGTGAAAATTTCCATGACTGGAAGATTTATAATGACAGTTGACAGAAATGGGAAAGTTTGGAAGATGGATCAGTTTGATGGAAAATAATGTAATCATATCTTTGTTACAGAACTTGATCCAAATTAAACTGTAATTTTCTTCAGGTAAGGGAGTTTCTTCTATCTCTTTAACAACCTTCTCCACCCCTCCCCCCCATCAGTGTTTAGCACAATACCTGGCCCATGGTAGGTATTTAATAATTGTTTATTGATAAATTGATTAATTTTCATCCTTTGTGGCTTCCTGTAGCTAACACAAAATTTTAAAAGAAGGATAGGTCATTCTTACTCACTGGTCACTGCTCAAATGTTGATATCATCAGACAGGAGACTGCCTCAGTGACAAGCAAACTGAGTGAGAGTGTATGCACAAAATTTTCCCAATGGCATATACGGAAGGCTTAATTTAGTTCATAACTATCATTATGAATCTGTACCAGATTCAAAAGAAAGTCAGGAGCTGACACTGTAGTAAGGAGAGGGGGAGGAGTGAAGGAGGATTGTGGGATCAGACTAGCCACATAAGTGTTGGAGATAAACTCTCTAAGTATCGATTGTAATGAGGAAGGGAAATCTCTCCACCTTTAAATTGATAGATCACAGTTCCCCAATTTGGAGAAAACCACCCTAAGACAGCAAATTCAGAACAACAACAAAAACAAAAACACAGCTTCAAATGAAGCAAAGATTAGCAAACCTAAAATACAGGTACTTGAAGTCTTCAATTGGCTTCCAAACAATAGCACATGATTGTCATTGTTTTGCATTCCATTGTTGTCCCCTATTTTTAAGGGTGAAAAAAGAATAGCCTTCAAGATCCAAGGCAAAAGAGGAAGGGTCAACTTTACTCTTATTGAATTTGGTTTAGGGAAGGAATTACATAAACTCTAAACTGGGTATCTTGCCACACAGGAGAGTAGGGGGGATGGGGATGAGAGGCAGAATGATGGTGGGGAGGGCAGGGTCAGGGGGAGGGTTGCTGGAAGTACAAAATTCAGTAAAGGGACAGGGACAGGGTAGAGAATCGAACAAGGAGGGGAGGGATAGGAAGGAGGGACATATAATCAGTCTCTCACAATATGTCCAATGTGGAGATGTCCTGCATAATTACACATGTACAGTCTGTATTCAATTGCTTGCCCTTCCAGTGTGGGTGGGTGTGATGAGGAAGGAACCAAAAGAATCTAGAATTTAAAGTTCTACAATCAAATGTTTAAAAATATACATATATATGCATATATGTAATTATTATTATTATTATTAACTTCATGCAACTGGGAATTAAGATAGACAGGCACTGGGATAGGGAGATCCACCCTGCCCTACCAGAAAGTTAGAGGAGTGTTAGAGGAGGGAATTGGGTAGAGCAGATTGGGGTAAGGGCTTTACAGTGGGATCGCTGTTTTGGGGTTGTGGGTAGGGGAAAGATGGGGAGAAAATTTGTACCTCAAAATCTCATGGAAATGAATGATGTAATCAAGAAAATAAATGAAATAATTAATTTTTTAAAATAATGAAAAATATAGTCATTCAATGAAACAGAGGATTTTCAAGCATTCTTCAGGAAAAAACCAGAGCTGAACAGAAAATTTAACTTTCAAATACAAGAAGCAAGAGAAGCACAGGAACGTAAAGAGACTAACCAATTTGAAGTAGGAAGGAGAGAAACAGTGCTCGGACAGGCAAACATTTGTTTTATCTTGCATGGAATAATGTTTGATATCACTTTCTTTCACTTTAGATATTGTCCTTATAATCCTCATCTTCCCTGCCTCCTTACACCAGTCATTGAAACTTTAGATTTTGTCCAAAGAATCACCCTGAGCTCAGATGGTTAAACTTTCTTACTTCAAATTTGTTATAGTTTATTTTGTTTCTTTGGTGAGACACCACTGTAGATTAAAACTTTGCCATTCTATTAATTACTTCTCTATTTCAGACCAGTACATTTTAATATTTGTTCCCTTCTAATTTCTGTTTTTAAATTTTTCATTTATCTTTTGAACCATTCTGGAGGATTTTATTGTTTCTATTATCTCTTGAAATTCTACAACTGTGTTTCATCAAGTAGTGGTTCAATTTAATTTGTGTTGAAATATTTATTCAGAGAATTTTGTGATATTTTTGATGTTTGAATATCTATCTTGTCTTCTAATTTTAGTATCCTCCTACTTGATTCATTTGCTTATACTTTGATATTTTAGTTGAATATTTTACCTCATTAATATTTGAGAGCTATACCCTCCTTATGTTACTCTTTCACTCTATATCTGAATCCTCCTCTCTTTGATATTAGATTATACCTATAGGATTGAACCTTAAGACTTGCTCAACCACCTTTCATATTTGATAATTTAATTTTCACTGGTTTAAGTCCCTGACACACATAGCTTCAGGTGGAAAAAGGACTGGCCAGAGCTGGATTTCAGTTCCCTTTCATTTAGAGCGGTCATTCTCAACCTGTGGGTCGTGACCCCCTTAGGATCAAACAACCTTTTCACAGGTGTCACAGGGCTCACCTAAGACCATCGGAAAACACATATTTCCAGTGGTCTTAGGAACCGAGACACTGCTACTCTATGTGTCTCCAGACAAGTCTGCCCACAAGTAGGCCAACAAATGAGTATTAAAGGGTTGCACCATTAGGAAGTTTGAGAACCACTGCTTTAGACCCTGTGTAGATAACCAACTGCCCCTCCCACAGAAATTTGGGTCTGGAGTTTGTATCAGCAAACACCCTAGCATGCCCAGGATGGCTGCTAGCACAGGTTCTTAAATCTGATTTTCTAAAGGAAAGCAGTGCAAAATGGGTTAACAGTCTTACTTTAATCAATCAAACATATATTATTTACCTAGTACAGGGGGGAAAGTCAGCACCCTGAACTTCAGAGAATACAAAAAGAATAAAAACAGAAGTTATAAAGTTACTTATAAATTAGTTATAGAAGTATATTGCAAACAAGGAAGGGTCAGTACTTAAAGGGGATGGAGTGGTCATCAGGGTTTAATAAGAGTGAACTGTGGCAGTCATTGCTGGAATTCAAGGATCATTTTTAGTAGAATGGAGAGAATGCACCTAGAAGGCAGGAGATTGAAACTGTTTTTAAGGAAGAGGAAGCTGTAATTAATGGCAGCCTTTTCTTAAAGTTTACCAATAAAGCAAAAACAAAAAGATACAATATCACAAAGTGGTTTACTGTTGAGGAAAAATGATTTGCTTTGGGAATAGAGAATAGTCAGGACAAGAATATTTGTGCAGGCAGATGAAAAAATAAAGTGGAAGAAAAGCTCAAGATAGGTTAACAGATTATTCAATGCATTGTTGAAGAGGGCCACATTTTCTTTCCCGTTTCCATAAAAATGTCTGTCAATGTAGGAATCCCTGTATAGTGGACAAGGGTACCATTAATGAAACAACATTGTATGTATTTGAAGTCTATTGGACTATAGAAAATACAAGTTAGTTTACTGGAAAGTCATATCTTAAATTTGTAAAGATTATGTAGTTTAATAGACGGTAGTCTGACCTTAGCCAAAGGAAGACCTGAGTTCAAAACCTACCTCTGACTTATATTAGCTATGTGGCCCTGGAAAAGTCATTTAACATCTTTGTGTCTTGATCAATATTTTAGAATTTAGCTACTTCAAAAGCTATTCTCAGAAGGGCAGCTAGGTGGCTCAGTGAATAGAGTACTGGCCCTGGAGTCAGGAGGACCTGAGTTCAAATCTGGCCTCTGGGGCAGCTAGGTGGCACAATGGATAGAGTGCTGGACTTAGAATGAGGAAAACTCATCTTCCTGAGTTCAAATCTGACCTCAGACATTTAACATTTGCTAGCTGTGTGACCTTGGGCAAGTCACTTAACCCCAATTGCTCTGCCTTTCCCCATCCAAAAAAAAGCAAAAAAAAAAAAATGGGGGGGCGGCTAGGTGGTGCAGTGAATAGAGCACCAGCCCTGAAGTCAGGAGGACCTGAGTTCAAATCTGACCTCAGACACTTAACACAAAAACTAGCCATGTGACCTTGGGCAAGTCACTTAACCCCAACTGCCCTCCCCCCCAAAAAATCTGACCTCAGATCCTTAACACGCTTACTAGCCATGTCACTTCGTGCAAATCACTTTGCCCCAATTGCTGTCCAAAAAAGCAGAAAAAAAAAGCTATTCTCCGAGTGTGAACTGGGAATCTCTAATGGCCTTTAAGTGGGTCCACAATCTCAAAACTATTTCCAACTTTTTATACTATGAAATATTTTTGCTAATATATAAAATATCAATAGATATAACCTACTTCTTAAAAAGTAAAAAATAAATTGAGAATTTTCCATTTTTAAGAATAGAAATGTATCCTGGAACCAAATTGTGATACATATTTATTGGTATTTACTGACAAAAATAGAAATCCTTCAAATATTCCCAAAACTTAAGTGAATGTCATTGCTTTCTTTTTTATGAATAGCAGATGAATGTACTTTAAACACAAAAGGAAAAGGGGTAAGGAAAATGTATCTTTCTTTGAAGCTTATTTAATATTTGAGTAAATCTCAAAATAACTTTATTTTGCTTATCTCACAGAAGTGGGATAGGAATGGTTCCATACAACTGGGAATCATAAGCACTGACAACCTTTTATTTTTTGATTACTGTTGAATTCTTCTGCCTATTCATCATTTCTCTATTCTTTCATGTCAAAAGGAACTATCACGTATACCTAACAGCATGAATGTGCACTCTGAGAAAGAATGAATACCGAGTATTTTGGAAGTCAGCATCTATGAATAGCAGTAATACCTAATTGATTCAGTAAACTCTCTCAGAAGCACAGTGCTGCAGATCATTAGAGCCCTAGGGAGATTTTGAGAAGTGACTCTTCAAACTGGAAAACTGTTAGCAGAATGGATATGTGTGGTACCACAGCAAAGCAATTCTGTTGCCTAGTTTTAAGAGTGAAAATATTTTACTTAAGCTATTTTCAAATCATAACAGGGGAACATTATGGAGATACTCAAGAAACAACACTAACAGTTAAATGACCATTTTCTATCCTTTTATCATCAGATTTAGAAAAAATAAAACTAGGGAATAGACCTGTGATTTCACTAGTAGGATGAACTCCAAAAGAAGAAAACTCTTGTTCATAGCAGGCTTGGACTTTTTCTTATTGAATTAGAGAGTTACTTAGAGCGCTGGGAGTTTAAGTGACTTGTGCAGAGTCACTTAGACACTCTTTGTTAGAGCCAGAATTTAGAGCCAATTCTTCCAGGCCAGCTGTCAGTCCAATACGCTGTTAACTCAGTAAAACAACCATAAGAATGTCTTGTATTGCTTGTGAATATTTTCCTATGTATTATGTATCTATCTTTTCCCCTTTTTATACTTTTATTTGTATATTACAAAAATTTTGCAGATAATTCAAATTCCACGAGATGTTCCTTTGGTGTTGTTTGTTTGTTTTTTACATTTTGTTGACCTGTTTAGTTGTTATAAACATTTACAGATTACTCAAACTTCATAAGAACTCTATTGGAACAAAGTAAAACACTTAAGTAAAATGAATAATAGTGATCTCATCTGAAGATGATGAAACATTTCAGATGTATACCATCCTTCCGCCTTTCTATTTTTAAATCAACAGAAAGAAAACAATATATAAAAGGAAGCTGAAATATGATGGGGAAGAAGATGCATATGTGAGAGCATGACAACATCTAGAGTAGAAAGGATAACCTGAAGAAGAATTAAGATATTGATTTCCTGGTCCCTGTTCTTAAAATGGAGGTTCTAGGAAGATCCATCCAAATAGAGGAAGATGGACACAAAGGTGGAATGAACTTTCAGGGCCAGAGGGGAAATGACCCTTACAGAGAGCAGAGCATGGTGACAGATCACCTGGGGCTCAAGCATCAATGTCTAGTAGCTTAAGCACACTGAGAAATGTTTTTACTTCAATCATTTTTTTCTACAGGTTTGACATGATAACATTCAAATTCCATTTGAATTATCAGTTTATATTCAAATTCAGACTTCCCCTTGGCCAATTCTCAGCAGGCAGTCTTAAACTGTGGCTAAGATTTACAGATGCACTGATCATTTGAAATTAGGCCATACCCCAGAAGCAGAAAATAATTAACACACATACAAAAAATCCTGCATACATATTTGCCATATATTAGAACTTGTTAAAACTTCAAAACTGGTTCAAACAGTTTTCTCCTCCCCGGGGTTTCAGGGAAAAGCATGATATTTGAATTGCTGTCAGCAAGATTGCTTCAGTTGCTGTACAATGTAGTGATATAAGGAATATTTTAAATTGTATCTGAAAGGCTCTGTGACATTTCATTGATTTTTATTTCCCTTCAGCTCCTCCCTTTTACCCACTACTTTTAAAGACATATAGTTGCAAGAATTCATAAAAGGACAAAATCATATCATATAAGAGCTGGAAGGAAACAGACCACTGTTACCCTTAATCTGAACAAAAATGCCTTTAGTAATACCCATAAAGAGTGTTTATCCATCCTTTGATTAGAGACCTACAAAGGGGAGGAATCCAATACTTCTCAAAGTATTTGGATTAGGAAACTTTTCCTTAGATTGTACCTAATGAAATTTCTTCCACTGACCCTAGTTTTGCAGAGCAGAAAAAACCCAGTCTCTCTGCCACCTGACAGCCCTTCAGATGCCTAGATATCCATCACCCTTCCCTCTAAGTTTTCTTTATGACAATGTAAATGTCCCCAGTTTCCTTAAACATATCCTGATATAGAATGATCTGTATGTCCCTAATCATCCTGATTATCTATTTTGCAATACTTTCCCATTTATTAACAATCTTCTTTAACTAAGACTGGTGAAATTGAACATAGTACTTTGGATGATGTCTCCAGAAGTTAGAGTACAGAGGGATTATTACCTCCTTAATCTAGAACATTTTGACATCCCTTAATGCAGTCCAAAATTCTATTAATTTTTTGTGACATAGTATCACAGTCCTGGGAATTTTGCAAATGACTAAAAATTCTGAGACTTCTCTTTTTAAAAAAAATTTTTCTTCAGAAAACTTTGGACAAATTATGCCTTCCTCAAATTATGGTTATGAAGTTCCTTTGCTATTATTGTTTTGTAAAGAACAACATACAATTCTCCATTTTTGCATGATAATAACTTTCAAAGAAGTCACAAAAAGTCACTTCTGTTCTCTCCTCTTTTTGCAACTTCCCTTTGAACAATTAATTTATATTTTCAAATAGATTTAAAGATTTCAGTTATTCTTACTAATCAAAGTACAAATCTCAGATGTGGCTTGCTGAAAGTGTTTAGATAATGTTTTAAAATAATTCATCAACTTTCCCTTTTCTTTGGAGTACATTAAAATGCTTTTCTAAGTTAACAAAAAATATTTTGTTATGGGAGTCTGGAAGGGGAGAAAACATTTATGTGTTTTTAATAGATTTTTTTAAATGACAAGATTTGCAATTTCTTTAGTATATAGAATATTTAAACTTCCAGGAACCAAGACGGTGGAGTAAACAGTAAGTTGCTCTCACTCTCCTTTGTTGACCTTGAAAAACCCAGAGAATATTACTCCAAGAAAATCCTGGAACAGTGGAGGCAGCAGAAAGACAGGGTATGGCAGTCTTTTACCTCAACAGGCTTGGGTGATTAATAGTAAAGGTCCCTCTTTCTGTGGCTGAAGGGAACCAGTACAGAATGGGAGGTGTCCCAGCAAGCCAGCAGTAAGCACCACCTTGGTGGATCAGAAGGAGAGCCTGAGTCCCAGGGTGGAGGAGCAGGCCAGTGCCAACACATCAGCCACCAGTAGCAACTCCAACTCAGAAGCAAATAAAATAACAGACCACTACAACATCCAACTGCAAGCACCTGAGGTCCCAGCATAGAAAACCAATAACAAAGTCTCTATATCCCAGTGCGAGAAGTTTGGGACAGTGTCCCCTGGATCCTAAAAATAGAGATCAAAGTTAAAAACAAGGAGAGGGAGGGAGGGAGAGAAAGAGAGAGAGAGAGAGAGAAAGAAAGAGAGAGAGAGAGAGAGAGAGAGAGAGAGAGAGAGAAAGGGGGAGAGAGAGAGAGAGAGAAAGGGAGAGAGAGAGAGAGAGAGAGAAAACATGAGCAAAAAGAACAAAAACCAAAAAAATCAATGATCATGGAAAAATATCTTGGTGTCAGTGAAGATCAAAATACAAATTCAGGAGACAACGATATGGTCAATATACCTACATTCAAAGCCTCAGAGCAGAATACAAACTGCTCTCAAGCTCCCCAAACTTTCCTGGAAGAGCTAAAGAAGGATTTTAAAAGTCAAATTAGAGAGGTAGAAGAAAAATTTAAAAATACAATTTATCATTTTTAAAGTACACTTAAGAAAACAACTCCTTAAAAAGTACAATGGGGCTTCTTGGGGGC
>JAQQSW010011349.1:0-12781 GCA_028646575.1 Pseudocheirus occidentalis
TCTCTCTTCTCTGAATTCCTATAATTGTCACTGTGTGTCATCTACTTGTCAAGCAAAAATAACATTGTTTGAGATGTCTTTTATAGTTCTGGTAATTATATTTCACATTGATACTAAATCTTTTATATATTTTGTCTTGTCTTATTTTCTCAACTAGATTTTAAATATTTGAAAAAAGAATATATCTTATCCTTGTTTCTCTGCTAAACAGCACCCAATACTGCTTCATACATAGCCTATTTGTTGATGGATTATTTAGTTGCTTTTGTAAGATAAAACATAGAATGTTGAAGGCAAAGGACTTTAGTAAAACTAATTGCTCATTATCTTGCAAGACATCTCTTTAAAAATCACCTGTTTAACCTGAGAATTTGTCGGGACAGAGGAAATGTAGGAGAAATACCATAGTCTGCATGGAATTACTTTTGGGGAAGTCCTCGAATTTTTTTTAAAGACTGCATTAATTCTGTTATCAGAGTTACAAGTGTTTGGTAAATGTCCAACAATGTCCAATGAGTTGAAAATCAAGAACCGAAGATGACTTCAAGCTACTCTGAATGGACTTTTACCTTGATGACAATCGTTCTTCCTTAGGCCTTTGTGCAAAGGACTTGTGAGTTCAAAGAGAACTCTAGAGACTTCTTCATGAGGCATTAATGCTTTGATATCAGGGTCATTTCTTATGTGGATTCTTTGCTTATTATGTTTTGCTTTCACAATATCAGGCATAGATTTTGATACATATATTCCTTCAAAAAAAAGTGATTTGTATATGTAATGTTTCTTGACCATATCAGCAACACAAAACATGAGTTGGAAATGATATCAAGAGCCAGTCAGTTCCAACCATATGTAAAATAAATCCCTACTATAATATATTTTAAAAGTGTCCTCTACTTCAAGACCTCTACTGAAGAGGAATCCATTACCTCTCAAGTGGGACCATTCTACTCTCTGACAACTCCAAAACTCAGGAAGTTTTTTTTTCTGACATCCAGCCTAAATCTCCCTCTTTTGCAATTCACACCCTTTGCTTCAAGTTGTTCCCTCTAGGGCCAAACAGAACAAGTATAATCTCTCTTCCAAATGACAGCTTTTCAAATATTTGAAGGCAGCTATCATATTCTCCACTGAGTCATGTTTTCTCTGGGCTAAACATTCCTAATTCCTTCAACTGATCTTTATATGTTATAGACTCAAGGCCCTTGAGGACACTGGTTACCTTTCTCTGGGTATTCAACATTTTTCAATGTCCTTTTGAAGGTTTGGTGCCCAGAATTGAATATAATAGTTAAATGAGTTCTGAGGAGGGTGGAGCACAATGGAACTATCACCTCCTTATTCCTGAAAGCTATGTCCTCTTTTAATGCAGGCCAAGATAGCATTATTTTTTGTGGCTACCACATAACACTGCAGACTTCTAGAGAGCTTGCAGTCCAGGAAGCAATAAATCTTGTGTGTGTGTGTGTGTGTGTGTGTGTGTGTGTGTGTGTGTTTTCAGAACTACTGTTTAATTCTGCTTCCTTCCATCTAATAGAAATGAATTTCACTTTGTACCTAAGTACAAGACTCCTCTTAATTTCATTGCAATGAAACTGACTTCATTTAATTGCATTGAATTTCATTTTGTTAGATATATATCCATGCTCTAGCTTATTCAAAGATCCCTTTGAATCATGACTGTTAAATGTTATTAGTGATCCCTCTCAGCTTTGTGCCCCCTGAAAATCTGATGAGCATACAATCTATATGTTTAACCAAGTCTCTGATAAAAACAAAACAAAACAAATTGGTGCATAACACAGGGCCAAGCAGAGATTCCCCAGGGTGCTTCACTAAAGACTTCTTGCTACATTGGCATATGGATATTAACAACTATTCTGAGGCCAGACATCCAAATAGCTCTGAACCTATCTATTACTGTCCAATATATATTTCTCCATATTTTTCACAAGAATACTATGAGATACTTCGCAAAAGCCTTGCTGAAATAAGGATAAATAAAATTAATAACATTACCTTCATCTACTAGTTTAGTGATTTTTTTAAAGGAAATGAACAGGCCTTGATGGCTCTTTGTAAACATTACTGTCCCTTGTAAATATTCTCCAATTATCTCTATAATGTTATTTGGTAGAATTTTCTCAGGAATTAATTTGGAGAGTCTGTTTTCTTTGCTTTTTCTTGAAAATCAAGACATTTTCCCTTCTTCATTCTTGCAGTATCTCTCCTGTTTTCTATGATAATTCAAACATTACTGACAGTAGCTCAATAATCCCATATGCTGGTACTTTCCAGACTCTAGGTTGTATTTTGTCTGGGCTTGTTGACTTGAATCCATCAAAAGAAACTAGGAGTATTCTTACTGTCTTCTTAGTATCTTAGATATCAACTATGTGTTAATCATTTTTATTCTTGCAATTCCAGAATAAAGGTCATTCTCTCTCTTTTAAAAAAATATTAGTAATTTATGACTAGCATTTCTTTTGTAATTTTGAATTTAAAATCCTCACCCTCTCTACTGCCCTTCCCCCCTCCAATGATAAGGGAGGCAATATGGTGTCAATTATACACATGAAATCATGAAAAACATATTCACATATTTGACACATCATAATAAAGCAAGAAAAATAAAGTGAGAAAACTATGCTTTCATTTGAATCAATAATTCATCAGTTCTTTCTCTGGAGGAAGATATCATTTTTCATCATGAGTCCTTGGAATTGTCCTGGATCATTTGGCCAATTCTGTTTTTTAAGATGTTATTTTCTTCAGTATGTTTTGGTGCCTTTTTTTTAACAAGCTGCTAATTCTCTTCTCATTATTTTCTTACATTTTCTTACATCACCCTTGTTTTGTTTCCAAATTTTTCCTCTACCACTCTTATCTTTTCCTTTATTCCAGGAATTCAGGTAAGCTTGGATCCAGTCAGCATTTTTCTTTGAGATATTGCTTGTGAGTGTTTTCACATTGTTTTCTCCTGTTTTTGTGTCTTGGTCTTCTCTGCCACCACAGAAATGATTTATGGTCAAGTTCTTTGTTATTGTTCTTTGCTCATTTTTCCACTTTATTTCTTGACTTTGAACTTTATGTAATCAGTGAGAGTCTGCTCACCTGGAAGGTAAGAGACACTCTCCCAAGCTTCAGGCTGTGTGTGTGTGTGTGTCTGTGTGTGCGCACATGTGCACATTCATGCTGCTGTTTTCAGAGCTACTTTGAGGTGGGGGGGAGTAGCCTGTAAATTTTCAGTGCTTCCAAACTTGTGAGTGTTACCTCTCTCTAAGTGAGTCACTGAAAAGGACTTAGCCTAAAGGCCAGGGTCTCCCATTGCCTCCTGGGTCATCTCCAGTAGTCTTGATGAATATCTGGTCACTGAATCCAGATGGTTCTGGAGGGGAAAGTCAGGCTAGTGACCTTGCACAACATTCCCTCACTCAAATCAAAGTCAACTGCAAGTCATGTCATCATTTCCCTGATGCTGTAGTCCTCTTCAAAAAAGAAGGACTAAGACAACCTGTGAATAGATCTGGGGAGAGGTGTGGTCACTGCTGTCTTGGTCCACACTTTGGTGCAGGAAGGACCCCTGCTCCCCGGCAGAAAAAAACACTGGTAGTGTTTCTTGGCCCTGGAGCTGTGATCTAGTACCCTGCTCTCCTACAGCCACAAATGCTAGCAGTCCTCTCTGTCTTGGAACTGAGGCCAGGGTCACTACTCCCTTGTGACCAACAATAAATACTCCTTTCTACCCTCGAACTGTGACCCAAAACTGCTTATAGGCAATAGAGTTGCTAGTCAACACCAGGTGTAACTAGCACCAGCAAAGGGTCCCTTGTATTTTTACTGATCAGTTGTTCAACCTCTTACTGTCTTTGGACTGAGAGAGCCCAAATCTGCTGCTGCTGTTGTCACCACTATTTTGGCTGCCTCTATGCCTACCTCATTGGTGTTCTGGGCCAGTCCCCACCCCAATGTCCCAGACCTTGCTTACCAACCTCCTAAGTTTTCTTAGGCTAGAAAAATGTATTATCCTTATATCTTGTTAGCTCTGCTGATCCAGAATTCGATTTAAGACATTATTTTAAAGTTGTTTGGAGGGGGATGTTGGGAATGTTTGGCTGGGCTGTTACCTCTAATCTAATTCTCTTTTGTGGTGAAAAAGGAAACAAAATAATTTTTTGAGTAGCACTGCCGTTGGAAGCAAAGCTCTTACACCTTCTTTGATCCTACTTCCACCAACACCCCACATCAAAGAACAACATAAAGGGAATTGTGGAGTCTTTGCTTCCATTATCTGCCTTGGTTCATTTTGAGAATTATATCTTAGCTGTGTGTTACATTTTTGTTATATATTACCTTGGTATACTGTTGTGACCATCTTCTGTTATCTGGCCTTACTTCCACTTTCTAAATATTTCTTTTAAAATATAACATAGTTACTGAGTTCACTATATAATCAGAGGTGGATAATTTTTTTTATTTTTTTCTTATTCAATGGCACTGTTTCTCTTAATGTCTTCAGAATAAAATTATTGCACATTCCCCTACACTTTTTGGACCGACTGCCCCTGAATCATTTTAGTCCATAAAAATCTAACTCTATTTCCTCTTAACTCGTTGAAATCTTCTTTTTCCAAATTTGGGCTAAATGTCAGAGTATGCTCCAATTTCCTGGCTTTTGCCATAAACTCTGGATGAAGTAATACATTATTCCCTCCTTAGGTTCTCCATCATTTCCACCCAGCCACAGGTTGCTTCATGTTAGGGAAAATCAGATCCAGGTTAGAGTTTCCACCTGTTAGTTCAAAGTATGAAATTATCACTAAAGCTTGTCATGAAGTCACTCAATGCCCCCTGCTTTGGCCAGGGAGCTCCAGTATATGTCTGGATAATTGATATATTCCCTCACAACTTTTTTTTGACTCTGTGTCAAGATTATCTTTTTTTCCTCTCTCCCATTCCAAATATCCTAATATCTTTTAGTAAAGATGCTGTGTAGTATATTACAGTGACAAAATCATTTCTGTTTTTCTCTGCTTTGACCTTCGGTCAAATATGATTCATCATCCTTTCTCCTCTGGTTCCTGGATTTCTTAACAATTCTTAATATGCAATGCTACCATATACCCAGTTTCATCTACCTTGAAACTGAACATCATTCAGAAAATATTCCAGAAGCGTCAAATATAAGCCCCATGAGCTGCAGCCTGTGATATTCTTAAATGCAGCCTAAAAGAGATTAAAATGTAATTGGCGGGAGGGGGGGGGATTGTGTGTGAAAGGTGGTGCAGTAAATAGAGCACTGGCCCTGGAGTCAGGAGGATCTGAGTTCAGATAGGGCCTCTTAATACTTACTAGCCATGTGACCTTGGGCAAGTTGCTTAACCTCAATTGCCCTGCATTCTCCCCTCCAAATAAGCAAAAAGAAATCCAAAAATGTAATTGGGAAATATGTATATATTTTAAAAACACAATAACAATAGTCAGCTAAGAGATCCCTGTTTCTACTTGAGTTTGACCACAGTGACCTACTCTATCCAAGAATTTGCATCCTGGCCAAATTAATTCACTCTGGATGAGGAAACCTTATTCCTTTTTTTTTTTTAATTTACTTGTTTGTTTACTTTTAGTTTATAAGATTCAGTTCCAGAATCACCTGAGTTTCAGATTTTCTCCCCTCTCTTCTCCTCCCCCCCCATGATGGTGTACAATCACGTATGGGATCTGCAAACACTTTCACATTGTACAATAGTCTGGTTGTATAGAAGCGTTGTAACCAATGAAGTGAACAATGAGAAAAAAAAGAAACAAAAAAAAACCATGGAAAAGAACGATAGCATGCATTGCTTCAGTCTCCATTTAGACTCTGGTCTTTCTAGATCTTTCTCTGAATGTAGCTATCTCTTCCATTCAGAGACTTGTAGAGTTGTCTTATTCTTAAGGAGTTCTTGCAGGGTATGTCTTAGGAGAAGACTTCCAAGATGATGTTTCAATGGATTTAAATATATCCTTAATAGAAGAGTATCTTAACCTGGGGTTTTGAACTTAAAAAAAATATTTGAATAACCATTTCCCAATGTTATTAATTTCCTTTGTAATTCTATGTATTTTCTTTCATAAATTTAAAATAATTATTTTAAGAAGAATCCATTTACTGCCAAAATCCAAAATCCAATCCATATAACAACAAAAGTTAAGACTTCCTGATCTCTATAGGAAGATACAATAAAAGTCCCAAGTAAAATATCCTCATTCTGAAAATTCATTTATGGGTGTGTGCATGTGTGTGTGTTTGTCTTACTTTGCACTGGTCTGAATATAGGGAGTGACTATTTCAATTAACTTATGACTAGGCTATGAATAAAGCTTTTAGAATTACACTTAACATACAATGATTTGATCAATTTTCTTCTCTAATAATGGTCTCATAATCAATCCTCATCATAAAAGTACAAAGTCACACACATATACACATCCAAATACACATATTCTATTCTTTACTCTTCATTCACTATAAGCTAAAATTAGAAGCCACCCCAATGGAGCATGCCACTTAAGTTAATTTTACTTTAAAAATGTTTTCATATTCATTGTTACCTATGGTTGTATATCATATTAGTTATAAACTGTAGCCCTCTAAATTCTGTGGTCCAGGATAACAGAGATTTAAAGAAGATAAAGAAATCATAAAAAAAATTCAACACATCAACCATGAGCAAAAGGATATGGAACTTTCTGCATCCATAGTCTGCCTTCCAGCCATCTTCAATGAAATGAGAAAAGTGCATTTTCCCACTTTTCTCAAAGGCTAAATTTGGTCATAAATATGGAGCATTTAATATATTTTTTAATCTTTACATTTATATTGTTGTCACCACTTTTATTGTGTTTGTATTCTATCACAAAATGGGTTTTTATGGTCCTCTAACTTTTATCTATGTCAGTTCACATGGTTCTTCCTACACATATATCCATTCCCCAGGTTATGGGCCTCTATATTAATTCTAATTCTCTCTCTCTCTCTCTCTCTCTCTCTCTCTCTCTCTCTCTCTCTCTCTCTCTCTCTCTCTCTCTCTCTCTCTCTGTCTCTCTCTCCCTCTTTCTCTATCCACTATAAATGTGAGATTTTTTCCCCTGCCTTCATATTTTAGCATATGCTTAGAAGCTGGATTTCTAACTCAAAGGGTGTGAAACTGTAGTCTCTTTTTTAATGTGATTGCAAATTTCTTTCCAGCCAATGAATTTCACTTGAATTAATTTGACTTTCATGTGAGTCAAAAATGCCAATACCCTATTGCAAGAGATAATAGAGATTCTTATGCAATTCTAAACTATCAGATCAACTGACAGAGAAGTATAAATAAGAATCAAGCTACACAATGAATATGTTCTTTTATGTTTCATGGAAAAAATAGTGAGAGATATTTTTCAACTTCGACCTTAGCTAATTTCACCCAATTCTCTTCTGAGTCATCTTTTAAAAACTTTTTACCTGGTGTTTGTTTTTTATAGGATTTGGAAAGATTAAACAAATTGTGGATTTTTGCTTTGGAATTTCTTTAAAACTAATTATAAGGTTCCCTAATTTTATTTTTCCTATAAAAGACGGAGTTCACAAAAGTGAAGTTATTTATCACTTGCCATGCAAGTAAAGCACAATTCACTTAATTAGGCTGAAGACCAACAATCAATGAGTTTTCCGCTTTTTTTCTTTTTTCCAGCAGCAAAAAGCCTGTATGCCCTGAGTATCTGGCTTCTCTTTCCTGACTTTTCAAAGGATTTTGAAACTCAGCACATTCAGCTAATAGCCAAGCATCTCTTTTAGTTAATAGGGCTGACTACCATTTAGATTTCACCTAGGCAGTCTGGAGAATAACTCTGTCCTCTCTTCAGGAGAATCTTTGTCCCTACAGCTTTGCTCTTTGTTATTGGAATCAAGATAGGACTGTCTCACAGTCACCATGGAGACTGTCTGGAGAGCCAGTCAATCCTCTCTGGGTGATTTCCAGGCCAAGCTGAAAGAAAGGCTATATAGTGTAGTGGATTTTGGAGCATCCTTCAGATCCCTGCAGGTTTTAATTCCTGTATTTAGCCCACATTCAATTCAGGATATAGATTAAAGCCTTTAAAACGACGAGGAAGTAATTTCCCTTTATTGGAAATCTCTTTTCTTGATGCTTTTATATTAATTTCTCAATGTAGTTTAGATTTTACCTTAAATTTCTTCACAAAGCAGTATAGATATCTCTATACACATATATGACTTACTCTTTCCCCATACAACACGTTTTTGGGAATTTTACAATAGTAATTAAATGCTAAGGTCATACATCCATAGAAGCTATTTTCATAGAATCATTATTATAATTGAGAATGAACAAAATCAGTAGACAGTTCTGAAATAATTCATTGTAATTATTTTAGGAGTTGAAGAAGGTAAGAAAAATGTGCTATTTGAGAGTGCTCATTATGGTTAACTCTATAATAATAATGAAAATATGAAACTGAACAAAACTCCAAACATATAGCAACTGCCTTATCTCATCACATCCACAACTGCTGGGACACAGCTGCCTCCCATTCAGCAGGCTTGGGAGGAGAATGAAAGTGGCACACAGCTGTGACTCATTGGGGAAGATGGTAGGGGCCAGGGAGGGGAGCTAGGCCCTCCACCCCAATGTAAAAAGCCACAGGTGTGGGACAAATTGTGGGAACTTTTTGTATGAGCTCAGGCCCTTTATTTGACCTGCCCTTTATTCAGCTTTGCTGACCCAGATGATGGCCCCGGCTTGTTGTTTCTGCCTTCTCCCTCTCCCTTGGATTCCACTGACTCATTGTTGCTGAATGTAACTGATATATTGACATGCCTGGCTGCCTCTGACCCCTCCTCAGCTCAGTGCTTGACAACCTGGTAACTGACCTCATCCACTAAGCATACAATCCAGCTTCTTGCCTTTGGCTCTTCATGAACTCAGGCTTTCATACTGCCAACCTTCCTTTCCCACGTGATCTGAACTCTCATGGCACCAGGACAAATATCAGTACTGGTGCCATGGAAGATTCAGTTACTGATTACCCCATGATTACTTCTCCTCTGGTCATTTATCCTTTCATTGGCTCAAGGGTCTAGAACACATCTCAGATCTGCAACTCCTTACTGATTAGAACTTGCTTATGGTTAAAAGGAATTGATCTTGGGAGAGAGGAATGGCAGGGAGGGAAGGAGAACATTTACCAAATACCTATTATAGCCCAGGCATATATAAAGCCAATCTTACCTTGTTCAATCTTCAAAACAACCCTGGGGAGGTAGGTCCAATTATTATCCCCATTTTACAGTTGAGGAAACTGAGGTTAACACAGCTAGTAACTGTTTGAGGTCACATTAAAACTCGGATCAATGCTCTATCCACTGCACCACCTAAACTACCTCTATAAATCTGCATCTGTAGGTAAGAAAGCACTTAACTTCTCTCCATGAATCCAATTCAGTAAGCTTAGAAATGCTGTATATGGTATATAGAGAGTATATATAATTACTGACATATTGTCAGTGATTTTTAAAAGATCGTGGGTAGTAAGAAAGGTTCCCATGGGTTTGGAAAAGAATGGTGTTCTAGTTTTATTGTCTTTTTAATTAAAAAGGAAATGGATATATATTTTAAATTATGAGCTTATGACCTTGACTTTTGTTCCTAGCAATGTTTTGGAACACATCATTAGGTAATTTGGAACAGTTAGAAAAGGACATGACAATAAGAGGGTTAGCAAAAACAGCAGGAATAAATTGAAACAGGCCACACCAAACTAGTCTCTTTTCCTTCTATCACAGCAAGAAACTTAAATCAAAGGGACTGCTCTACACATAAGATATCAGTATTTCAACAAATGATTTGACTAAGTCTGGCATGATAAACTGTTGGAAAAAATGGAAGGATGTGGCCAAAGGGCTACAGTTAATGTCCAATAGGAGGGAGCTTTCTAGTACAGGGTATTCCTGAGATCAGTGACTTGTACTGGTCAATGTGTTCACGAAAATAAGGGATAAAGGCAATATTTATATTTATCCTCAAATAACTTTGAAAGCTTTAAAAATTATGATGAATACAAAGAGAATTTGTGATTTCAGAAGACTGACAATGAAACAAATTATATATTACAAAGGAATAATGGCTATATATATGCATGTATATGTGTGTATGTATGTGTGTGTGTGTGTGTGTGTGTACATCTTAAGTGATGTGGGGATTCTATCAAGTTTATGTGAGGAGAGTTTATATGCATTATAGGCATATAAAATAGCCCCTACAAATATAGTCAGGAGATATATTTCATTTTTTGGAAAGCAAAGTGACTGGGACAAAATATGAAATCATCTTTAAATGTCAACAAATTATATTTTAAAAGAAACATAAATAATTATAAGTAGAACTTTAAATCCTCAACTGTCATGAATTAAAGTCACTTTGATAATATGTAAAATTCCCTTGTCTTAATGCTCTGTTCAACAATGAACTAGAAGGATCATTATCTTCATGGGGGGGAGGTGGGAGGGGCCAACAGGGAGTCACTGAAACTTCTTGAGCAAAATAGTGACCTTCTCAGACATATTTAGTGACATAAATTTGGTAGTTAAGTGTAGGATGTATTAGAGAAAAGAATGATAAGGCAGGGTAGACAATTAAGAAGTTATTATAATCATCTGGGCCAGAGATATATGGATTTGGAAGTCATCTACATAGAGATGTTGATTGAACCAGTGAGAGCTGAGGAGATCACCTAATAAAGAGGAATTAGAGTTCTTCTGTTTATCCCTAAAAGGATACAACTAGAAATATTAGATAGAATTTTCAGAGAGGCATATTTTAATACAGTTAATTTCCTAATGGGGGTCATCTCCAGTAGTCCTGATCTGTATCTTGCCACTGGACCCAGATGGCTCCAAAGGAAAAAGTAAGGCTGCTGACTTTACACAATCCTCTTTCACTTAAATCCAATTCACTTGCAAATCATGGCATAACCTTCCTGATGTCTTGGTAATTAGAAGGACAAATAAAATTTCCTAATAGTGGTATTCAAAAGACAAGCTGCTGTTTTAACAAGTAGTCAATTGACCATCATATTGAATTAGAAGATCCTGTCTGAAAAGATAGAAGAACAAGAAAAGGAGGATGTTGATTAAAGATCAGTGAAAAGAATAATCCTTTTAGCTCAGAGGTTCTCAACCTGTGGGTTGTGACCCCTTTGGGGGTTGAACAACCCCTTCACAGAGGTCACTTAAGACCATAGGAAAATACATGTTTCTGATGGTCTTAGGAACTGAGACACAGCTCCTCTATCTGTCTCCAGGTGGGTCTGCCTACATGCAGATACGTCCACATAGGAGTATTAAAGGATGGCGGCATTAGGAAAGTTGAGAACCATTGTTCTAGGTTATTGTTAGTGTTAAGGCAATTCTATTTATTATCAAAGTGACTTTAACTCAGTACAGTTGAGGATTTAAAGCTCTGTTTATGATTATTTAAGTTTCTTTTAAAACACTTTTAGTGACTTTATGCTATTGAAATCTATTGAATGTGTACATGTATGTGTGATTATATATGTGCTTAATATAATATGCAAACCTATATATGTATATATAATAAATAAATAGCTATTTTCAGTTTAATTGTTGGTTCAAACCACTGCTAGTCTTTTATCACAATACAACCTGGAATTGTTTTTTATTTCACGAAATTTTGAATTTTCTATTTTAGTTATTAAATGTGAGGAAGAAAAGTACTCCACTTAGGAAGGAACAGATTAATACATGTGGCTGCAAAAGTTCTTTATTAGCCAATTGCTTTTACTCCCCAAAAAATACTTCAGTAAACCAAATTCCAAGAATCAGTTCAATCAAGTCGGCTTACTTGTTTGTTTCATGATAAGATCTTAGAGATGATGACTGATTTTGATTAAGCAGGGCACACTATTAAAGGATACCAAGATATACTTTAAGCTGTACTGAAAGGTCAGCTTGACATTTTCAAAGGAAATGGTAACATATTCAAATTTTCAAAGGGCATAGTATTTGTTGTGATGACATGGCTGAACTATTTGAAATTTAAAATTTAAATCCTATTAGGCTATATTGATTTCCATGCAGCAAAACTAAACAATGTGTCAGTATGAACACATTACACACACAGTAGGAAAGGATGAGCCCCATTCAGTGTTCACTAGCATCTTATAAAATTTATGAGTCTTTCAAATTTAAGTGGATAATTTAGAACCTTGTAAAGGATGCAAAATATGGAATAATACCACTGTCATCGTTGAAAAAATGAGAGGCTTTGAGCACTGGGCAGGAGAGATAATAAATTTGATTCCAGGGAATAGATTAATATTTTTAAAAATCTTTTCCTCCCTACTCCTGTTTGTAAACTAACAGGAGTGAGAAATAATTTGGGGTAAGTACTTAATAATCATCTGAAGTTAGGATGAGTTTTTTCAGTAATGGGACACAGTGTTCTATAAGGATGAATGTCCTAAGGAAAGGGAACCAGTTTGCCCAGGGCAAACTCTTACTGAGACATGGCAGGCTGAAGAGCTATTTCCCCAAGGGATCATAACTAAAGATGTATCTGTCAGCTTTAGGGTGATTTTGCTGAAAAAGTACAAGACACCAGCGAAGTACTAGACCTGAGTCTGGGAAAGAAAAAGTCAGAGTGGAGTTAGGATAGGGGAAGAATGTGAAAAGTTCAAAGACAGAGGCCTGCTGGACTCTGGGAGTAAAACTGTAGGA
>JAQQSW010011350.1:0-12781 GCA_028646575.1 Pseudocheirus occidentalis
AGGAGAGCACACAACGCACAAAAGTACGTATACACAAGGGAAGTCATCCAAGTGACCAAATGTCCCAGATTTCTGTCGCTCTGCCACACCAAGGTCTCACTTGGCTTTCTCCTTCTCTCTCCTGCCAATATGGTCCGCACTGAGAAATGAAGGATTGTTTAGCAAGACCAAGAAGTCTAGACTAGCTCAGTTTTTGTAGTTGGATGGTAGACAGCCTAAAAGGAGAAGAAAGACTGGTACCATCCATCAGGTTTATTGTCTACAGCTGTTGCCTTTCTGTTCCACAGATCAATTGTCCTGTCTTTCTGCTTATGATAACACTAATGGCTTTTTGTAAGGAGATTTCCAATCTGGGTTTATAGAAGGGGGCAGACCAAGGAGTAAAGTTCTTAAAAAAATAAAAAAGAAAAAGGTTCTTTCAGGACACCTGAAAGAAGATAATATTTTATATTTTTGCATTTGTTTGTTTAATTTTTTCATCTGTTTAGATCTTATGCCGTTCTATGTTTTATTTGGAGAGCGATGGGCTAACTGGGCTCTCCTCTGATTCAGTCACGCTAATGTTCACAGGTGTAGGATTGAGAAATTGCTTGAGTGATCCGTCTGCTTCAAACACCTAATTAGATGTTAGACAGAACATACCCTAAATGCTCTCACCAGCCACTCTATGTCATCTTCCTCTGGTTCATTTTCTGAGCCATAAACATCCTTTATAAACTCATTTACCAAAGTGAGATGTCACCAACGTTGTTCTGAGTCACACTTTTGCTCCAGTACAGCTACTTGGAGGCTATGTATGACATTATCAGAACTTCAGCAGCACTGTGTGTGGCTGAGGTTTGAATGAATTTCATCAGCATGATTAAATACTTATTACATGAGTTGAACATACGGGCTTCATTAAGTCAGTGAACTCACAGGAACCTCCTCTTCTGTTTATACAACCCATCTGGGCTCTCAGATTACTTTGAAGAAATGGAAGAAATAGAGTTTGATATGACAGTCTGGTCTCCTTTCAGCATTGAGCCCAGTGCTGAGAATTCTCATCTGCCTTTTTTAACCCTGGCTTCCACACGAATGAGTGCAGAGGATTCTTTTTCTTTCATTTGCTTTTGGGCTTAGTCAGAGATTGACTTGATGCTGAAATCAAGACTTCAGACATCCCTTTGCCAGGCTTTGAAAGACCTCATTTTTCTTGTTTAAGGACAGAACATTTTGTAATATTTTAAAAATAACAAAGCCAGAGCTTTCCCAACAAGGAAGACACACCTTTAAAACAAGAACAAGAATGAGGTTTAATTAACTCTCTAGACCTCTGTTCATCTTTATTAAAAGCTCTTTATCAAATTAAAGTCCTGCTGTGCTGGTAACCAAGTCTTAAGAGATGGGGTCATGTGCTAACTGCCAAAGTAGGCTTTAATTGACTGTTTAAATGAGGAAATGCTACCTGTGGTGTGACAGAAACTTCTGTACAAAAAAAAATGTGTGCACACTCTCTCTCTCACACACACACACACACACACACAGTCTAAATCAGCCTGGGAAATAACATTAATCACGTATCTGAAAGATTTTCATCATGACAGGGAACTTTCAAAACAAACAAGAGGGAACTGTATAGCATTTGGCATTCTGCATTCAATGAAGACTCTCATTATAATGATTTCTAATAATAATAAATGCTAAAGATATAATGGAGAATAAATTTGATGCTATCGGATTCACACTATGCAAGTGAAATTGAATTTCTAAGTCTTGCTTGAGATCTTGCTTTGACTCTCTTTTTAACCAGAGGTTTACCCAGTGTTTTCTGTTAATACTGCTTTACAAGGATTGTTGGGAATAATTTATTCTTAACATCTCCTGGAGTTAACATAAGTGCTTTATATGCATGATGAAAGCCAAGGAGACTGAGTGACTCTGTGTCAGATGCTTAGTTCTCTCAGAGATGACAACCTTTTCCCTGCTGGCAAAGGTAAATTTGGATAATGCCAGATTGCTGTCTAAAATTTCCAAGGGTGAAACTTCATGATGTGAAATTTCTAGGGAGAGAACTTTTGAGGTTTGTGACATCTTTCATGGCTCCCCTAAATGTTTGGACAAAGGTAAAGGTTTTTTCCCCAGGCTCCGGCATTTACCCCATTATCTGTTCTTTAGAAAAGTGTCAGATGCTTCAAAATCTCTGAGTAGTACAGACAGGTTCCCACAGTAACTCAATGAAATAATAAAAAAGAAAAAGAACTTTGATCCTTGCTTTTGTCTGTCAATTGCCTTAAATAAAAAAATCTATCAGCTTCTGTTGACCAAGAGCTGGTATTAAATTGGGGAAAAGTCAGATCACAGAATCTTAGAATCAGAAGGAAACTTAGAGGTCATTTAATATGAACCCTTCATTTGCAGATGGGACAACCGAAGCCCAGAGAAGCAAAGGGATTTTCCAAGGTGAGCTATCAGAAGGACTAGGATTCAGACCTTCTGGATGTAAGTCTTGCATTCTTCCCACTGCAGAATAGGTCATGCTTCAGATTGTTTTTAATATTTGAGTACTAGTAAGACACTTAAAAGGAAATTTTAGGTGTAGTTCTTATTACTGGTTGATCAAACATTTCCTGATGCTTTATGAAGGTGACATAGAATCTTTATCTCTTTGGCCCATGGAGACTTGTGGTCGGCACATCATCAAACACTGTTGGGCAGCTAGATGGCACAAAGGGTAGCATACTGACCTTTGAGTCAGGAAGACCTGAATTCAAATTTGACTTCCAAGTCTTACTAACTGTGTGAGGAGCCTGGGCAAGTCACTTAACCTCGTTTGCCTCAGTTTCTTCATCTGCAAAATAAACTAGAGAAAGAAATGGCAAACCACTCCAGTATCTGCCAAGAAAACCCCAAATGGGATCATGAAGAGTCAGATATGACCAAAACAACTGAACAGCAACACCAAAATAGCCATTCCTAGCTCTATGACTAAAATCGTATTCGTAATTGCTGTTAGCCTGAAGGGCTACATGGTGACTGTGTGCTTTGGTATGGTACAAAACAATATTAAAAGAGAGAAACTAGAGGTCTTGAAGTGCTGGTATATTGGTACATAAAACTCTATATGGAGCTCAAGAGCACCCCTAGAATAAGGTAAATTCAAATGCATTAATCTGGTCACTGGGCTTTGAGTTAGTTGTGGGTTTAGGGATTTTCTTCAAGTGTGTGCACACAAAAAGAAATGACAGGGAATTTAATCGTAAACGCTGGAGGGAGCTCATAGAGAAGTTCATGCCTTAGTGGCATAGCTATGCGGCTGATAGCATCGCAATGTTGGTAACCACTGGGGAATAGTGGAAGATCTTGGGCTCAACACAAAGACCTGGCTTAGGTCTGTTTCACTAAGGCACCAGCTTTTGAAACAGAAAGCCTTAATGACCAAAGGTACAGGGGCTATCTTCCCTCCTTTCATCCTTTCCCCAGTTCCCTCCCTCCCTAACCCCCAGTACGGCTACTTTCTGGTTGCAATCTTTTTTATACATGGAATAAAATAGGTCTGAGGGGGTCTCAGTTTGTACTAAGAAGCTTATGGAAAATCATACTAGTCTTCTCTACCTTTCTATGTGTGTTTCTGTGTGGTTCTTACTAAAAAAATGTCTCTTCTTTTAGGGGAAAATTCTCCTTTCTTCTCCAGCTATACATCGAGTAATTAACCTGGAGTTTATTGGGTAACAATCTTTACTTTAAGTAAAGGTTACTTACAAAACTGAAAATAGAGCACAAAGGAAAAGACCAAAGCTCCCCCAACTGAAGTTGCCATTCAAACAGCCAAAAAAAAAAGATGTATCTGGGGGTAGATCAGAGGGAACAAGAAATGAAGGCATCGACTAGTTCCAGGAAATCTTGATTTTTCCACAGAGGGGACAAGAGAAGGTTACCATCTCATCTTTTGACTGCCTCATTCTTCATAATTTTGCACCATTCTTATGATCCTCATGAGCTCTGAGAATCTCATCACAGCCACACTGCAATAACTCTATGAGCCTGTACTGGCTTCCTGATTTCCTTTTTCTTCTTCCCATGAGCCTTTTCAAGGTTGAGGTCAAGAGCAGACCCCCTAGGAGTTTGGGAAATGATGGGCAAACCATCCTAGACTACAAGTATTTCTCTCCCTCAGGTCTCTCAGATCACTGCCTCTTGGGAGCAGGATTGAGAAGTGGGTTAAATAAACATGCTTTTAAAACGTACAAACTGTTCTAAATACAAAATATGTTCTCTTGTGTCACCAGTTCATGCCTTAATAGTTTGTTTACTGGATCCATAACATAATCAATGTGAACACTTCCTTTGCTGGTGTAGATTAGAACCTATTCATGACTCATTTTATGTCGTCTGGTTCTTACTAATATTTTCTTATAAGTCCACCTTATCTCATTTCTCCCAGTGCTTTTCATGGGAATGCTTCATTACTGCTACTCATCTGGCCCCCTTCCTTTTCTGATCATACATCTCCTCACTCTCAAGTCATCATTGGCAATCTAAAATAGCCTCCGTTTAACCATCTTGAGTTTTTCTATTGCGTTCTGAGTCATCTATAATGCCTGATTTTCCTGAGATCATGCTGCTATGTGATATTCAGGAATGTGGAGCATCGGGAGAGCATGAGGTTTTGTGGTAGTGAATGGCTGAGAATTGTTGAAAGCTCCCTAATTTCTCAAACGTAATCTAATCCAACCACCTCCCATTAAATTCTGCACCCAACTCGTTAACCATCCTCAACATCTTCCCAATATATACACTAATTCAACGGACCAGCCATTCAACTACATGTCTTATTACTAACATTTAGCCATTAATTTTCCTAAAGCACAGATCTGATCATGTTACCCCCACCCCTGTCCCTGTCCCCAACTCAACAAACTCCAGTGGCTCCCTTTTCCCACCAGGATCAAATACAAAGCACTCCGTTTGGCATTCAAAGCCCTTCATAACCTGCCCCCTCACACCCTTCCAGTGTTCTTAACAAATCAATGACACAGGCTCCCCTGTTGTTCCACAAACAAGATACTCCATCTCTTGGCTCCAAGTATTTTCTCTGGCTGATCCCATGCCTGCAATGCTATCCTTCCTTTACTCCAGCTACTGATCTCCCTGTCTTCCTTTAAGTCCCAGCCCAGATCCCACCTCCTACAGGAAGCCTTCCCCAACCTCTCTTAATTCCAGCGCCTTCCTTCTCTTGGTATTTCCTATTTATTCTGTCTATCTTTGTTTGCATATTGTTTCAGCCTATAAGCTCCTTAAGAGCAGGGACTGTCTTTTGCCTTTTTTGTATTCTGGGTGTTTAGTACAGTGCCTGGCACACTGTAGGCACTTAATGTTTACTGATTAATGAAGGCAATAATCATTCTTTTTCCATATTTTTTCTTCAATAATGAATGCACAGACAATTCTCTTTTGAGGGATCATAGATGAATGAATGAGTGAATGAGAAATCACTCTTACTTACTATATGTCCAGTATGGTTCAGTGCCTAAGAGTTGGTTATATGAATTAAAAGAATAATCCCTGTCCTCAGTAAGCTTTCATTTTGGGGGTAGGGTAGGGAAGAATCCATTCAGGGAGTTGGTGACCAAGAGCAGATGTTTTATTCTGGAAAGCCACAAGGGTAGTGAATAGAGACACAGGCAATGAATTGACACAGTCTTTACAGGAATAATAGTGTTTATTTGATTACTATTCCGAAAGGTGGAAAGTGATGGGAAGTAGAGGGGAGGAAAGTTTGTCCATAGTGGCATGATTTGAAGATGACTGGATAAACAAGTCTGGATTAGGCTAGATAATGCAAATTTTCACCAATCAGAAACCCAGGGTGGGAGGGTCAGGTCTAGGATGGGGGCTAGCATAAAAATGACTTCAGAGTAGTGATATAGTAAAACAATCAGATGCTCAGGATGGGAGTTGGAGTTCTATGTTTTAGGAGGTGATGTTCTTAAGGGAAGGAGGAAGCAGTATGTGATACCTTTCTGGACTTCATGGAGAAGACCCAGTAGTATTGGGCTTATTGCAATCACTACAATATCATCTCAAAATAAGAGCATCTGGAGAGCTTCATGTAGTGCCAATGCAAGAGTTACAGCACCAACCATGACTATAAATATTCCCATGTAATGCTCAATCACGAAATATAGGAGACTCTCCATATAGAGGACAGAATCAAAACATTTAGTCAGACACCAGAAAACCAAATCCCCCAACCAGTAAGCCGATTCCATCATAGTAGCAAACAAATTAATAAGCCATAACAACACAGAGAGCCACAGCATCCTTTAGCCTTCCCACAAACCAACACAAGATCTCCTTGCCTGAGCGTCCTCTCTCTTCCACTGTCTCTCTAGCTCTAACTCCCAGCTTCCTGTGGGCTCTGCTTCACCCCTCAGCAAACTCTTCCCACTGCAGGCTCCATGCGACTACATTCAGACTATTAGGGGGCAGAGTCTACTTTCAAAGCAGGGAAGATCTTTAAATTCCCCTTGACTTATTAAGGGGTACAGAAGATCTTCAAATTCTCATTACCATTATACTTCACATGATGTATTCAATGATGCAAGAGAACATCGATTTTATGATCAGCTTGATACTGATGCTCAGAGAGTGGTTGAAAAAAAAAGGAACTGGGGCGGCTAGGTGGCTCAGTGAATAGAGCACCGGCCCTGGAATCAGGAGTACCTGAGTTCAAATCTGGCCTCAGACACTTAACACAAAAACCTAGCCGTGTGACCTTGGGCAAGTCACTTAATCCCAACTGCCCTCCCCCCAAAAAAAAGCAAAAAAAAAAAGGAACTTTGGTTATGTCTGTTATAGAATCTTATGAGATTTTAACACACAAATGGGAACAATTCAGTGACCAAAAGACAAGTAGAGATGCCTAAGAAAAATGATGTGTGCCCCATCAGATGATATAATGCCTCACTGAAAGTGGGAGTGTTACTGAAGGACACTGATAAGTGTACTATCAAAGGTGGGAGTTGCCATGGCTTTGATATCCCAATTTCTCTGACCCCTGTGCCCCAGCATGTGCCCTGGGCATATATGGTCATGGTGTGTTTTAGTTTTCATGTATGTTCACCAGACACGTGTGATCTTTAAGTGCATCCCCTTCAGGCCAGCAGGATAACATTTAGGCAAGTGTATCCTGTAGTTCATAGGATAGTATCTTTTCTTGTCACTTGCTTTATTCTTATGCTTGATTTAATTTTTGTTGTTATTTTTGGCTATTTTAGCTCCATTGGCCTTGTAAAAATGAACACATCAGTGGGGGCTCAAGATCTATGATTTTGAGTAGATGTTAACCCCCGCCCCGATAACTTCAAATTGGAGGTAGTTTTCTGATAGCCCACATATAAGGGAGGACCTCAGCTACTACACGTATATCTTTTGGGACATCTAATGCTTTGGGGGTAAAGAGAGATAGTGTGATCCAGATCACTAGATCTGGAATCTCAGAATCAAATCCTGGCTCTTCCACTTAGTACTTGTGTGACTTGACCTCAGTTTCCTCATCTGTAAAATAAAGGGGTTGGATTTTTAAGATCCCTTCCAGCTCTAAATCTATGGTGCTGTGATTGTAAGTCTGCTCATTACCTTGGATTTCACATGCCTAAATAAGAGTTTATGAATCATAACAGACATGAAGTACAATGGATCTGCTGACATTTTTATAACTATCTATTCTTTTGGGGTTTTTGCTTTTTTGCTTTTTGGAGAGGGGAATGCAGGGCAATTGGGGATAAGTGACTTGCCCAAGGTCACACGGCTAGTAAGTGTTAAGTGTCTGAGGCCAGATTTGAACTCAGGTCCTCTGGACTCCTCCTGACTCCAGGGCCGGTGCTCTATTCACTGCACCACCTGGCTGCCCCTAGCTATCTATTCTTATCAGATATGTTAGTGGAAGTTCTATATTTGGATTCTATCCCCTTAGTACATAATGTACTGTGTGTTGCAATAGTATTTAAGCAGTTGAAATCAGGAAGAACTTTTGGGCCTGACCAAATATGTACAGAAGAAAAATCAGCGCTGGAACCACTCATATCTGAATGTTGAAAAACCAGAATGATCCATTTTCCAGTTTTTCTGAGACAGTCTTGAGGGTATTCTTTTAGCTTTTCAATATGGCAAAGCTCTGTCCATGAAACATGCATAGCAAGTTAAGAGCAGAGATTCATGGGCTGGACTTTTGCATTTAAAAGTAAGAGGAGAAAACCTACATTCCTCCCAATTTCAGCTGTTTTACACATCCTCTGCAGCTGTGCACTCATCATGCTTTATTTAGGCAGGCGTCCGTGAAGGACTTAATGGATAGGAGGAGCTGGCCATCAGACCGCCATTTTAAGCACTTGGCCCCTATTTCCACCATGCTCTGTGCTAAACAGAAATGCTTTTGTGTGCCTGAAAACCGGCTAACCCAGGATGTGACTGGGAGCTGGAATCTGACCTTTCATAGACTCCAACACCTGTCAGAAAATGAACAAGCTCTGGGTGTTTTTTTCCCCCCACAAGGGACTCAAATGCCAGTTTGCTGACTGCTTTGCTGTGGAATTGTGCCAAGACAGTTGTGACCATTCCTAAGCCCTATGATGACCTAATCTAAGTTATAAAAGATAAAGAATCTTGTCTTTTTCTTGTTTGGCTTTAACGCTAGAGGAGAGCACCAGGAATGCATGAAGAGAAATTCAAATTGAACATGGGATAAACACTTATTCTCTCTGAGTCTTGGTTTCTTCCCCTATAAAAATGGAGGTATTATAACATTAGCACTGCCTTCCTTATAGAGTTTTTGTGAATAAAGTACTTCGTAGCCCTGAGAGTGAGTCATAGTGGTTAATATTAGTTCAATTGTATAAGTTTTTATGAACATACTGTGCTGTTATTTCCTCCTTACAAAACTCCCTCCTTGCCTATGGATCGCAGCCCCACCTATAACTTAAGATGAGAAAGTGTCACCTGACTCTCAGGTTAGATGACTTACTGATGGTCCCATAGCTAACAAAGGCCAAAGGAGGGCCTTGAACCCAAATCTCGACTCCAACTCCAGAGCTCTATCCACTATGCGATACTTTATGACATGAATGATAGAGATAAGTAATAGTAAAAATATAAATTTTTAACTCCCCCAAATGCAGGTCACACAATTTAGTGGAAAGAGCGCAGATGACCTGGGCTCTAGTACCAGTTATGTCCCTAGTCAGCTTCATGGCCTTGGAGGCAAGTGTTTTAATGTTGCTGAATTAAATGTGCTTCGTATATGAAATGAGGGAATTGGTCTGAATGATCTCTAGGGTCCTTTCTAGTTTTAAAAATGTATAAATTCCATGCCTGTATAGCGTGTGCGCACATACAGAAGCTAGAATAGTTTGCACATGCACATGTGCACACAGTAGGTGCTCTATACATTATTGATATATTTGTTGTGTTCGATGGAATGTGATCCTGTTCAGAAATGAGGCAAGTGGCTGATAAGAGTGACGTCAGCCACAGATCCCCAGTGCAATATGAGGATGGCTTTGCCTCCTTGGACACTGTTTGTCTCCCAGAGCTGCAAGGCAGGGTTTGGGGGTGGGATGGGAGGAAGGTCAGGGCAGGTGGCCTTTCCTGGCTGCCCACAACCCTTCTTGGAACCTTCAGCACTTAGCAGACACTTACTAAAGGCTAGCTGACTCACCAGCCTCTGAGTCTTCAAATTCCTAGCCTCCTTCAGGACTCGGTGAAAGCACCATCTCTGACATGAGTCCTTTCCCAGTTAAGCTCACCTTCTCACTTTGTATATATATATATTCTTGTTGTTAAGTCATTTTTGGTCCTGTCTGACTCTTTATGACCCCAATTTGGGGTTTTCTTGGCAAAGATCCTGGAATGGTTTGCCATTTCTTTCTCCAGCTCATTTTACAGATGAGGAAACTGAGGCAAACAAGGGTAAGTGACTTGCCCAGGGTCACACGGCTAGTAAGCATCTGAGTCCAGATTTAAACTCAGGTTTTCCTGAGTTCAGACCCAAAACTCTGTCCACCGTGCCACCTACCTGCCCTATTTAGTTATATATGTATTTGTTGTCCCCTTCCATAGAAAGTAAGATCCCTGAAGGCAGGGTCTTTGTCTCACCTTTGCTGTGCACAGAGCTAAGCATATGATAGCAAACTTAATAAATGCCTGTTGATTAACTGATTGAGTGATAACATTGTTCAACTTACTCCTTGCCTTAGTATCAAGGTCCTGTCATCAAGCTATCTCAATTTGCACCATCTCTAGAGAAGAGTTAAACGAAGATATGGAAGGAGAGGATTGTTTTTCTCTAAGTATGTGAACATGTAAGAGATTTGCGTTTTAAAATCGAAAACTCACCTATGTACTAGAGGTAGGCAGGTAGTTAAATGGCTGAGAGATAGGAAGACCTAAGTTAATATTTTGCTTCATGGCTGAGTCACTTGACCTCTGTTCGCCTCGGTTTCTTCAACTGTAAAACGGGAATAATAATAGCACCTACTTCCCAGGGTTGAGAAGATTAAATGAGACAATATTTTTTGTAGTGTTTAGCATAGCTCCTGGCATAGAGTAAGTACTTAATAAACGCTTGTTTTCTGCTACTTACTATTTATCTTTGCATTTTTGAATGTATTTCCTTTTAAGTTCCAAGAATAAATTGAAAAACAATGTTACAATTATCCCAAACTCTACATATTATTGCCTGTTTTGATTTTAGTCTCTGAAACATCTTAGTTTTTAAGATATAGAGCAGTGGTTCTCAACCTTCCTAATGCCACGACCCTTTAATACTGGCATGTGGGCGTATCTGCATGTGGGCAGACCCACCTGGAGACGGATAGAGAAGCAGTGCCTCAGTTCCTAAGACCATTGGAAATACATGTTTTCCGACGGTTTTACGCGACCCCTGTAACCCCTGTGAAAGTCTCGTTTGACCCCCAAAGGGGTCACGACCCACAGGTTGAGAAACGCTGATATAGACTCTTCCATTACCTACCCTTTCTGGTTCAATAGCCAAGCTAACCTAATAAATAACATTTAAAAGCTGATATTTTTATCTTAATTTGTTGCTTTGATAACTCAGAATCCCTTTACATGAAATTATCTGATGATGGCAGGATTAATTTTGGAGGGGCTAGGGATTCTGGATCCATGATTTCATTGGTGCTGGGAACTTTTGATGAGGATGCTTCTTTTACCAATGCAGATTGGTAAAATGCTCTGCAATTGAGAGTCTATGGTTTGTCCAGGGTAACATATCTAGCATGTGTAAGAAGCTGGACTTGAACCCAGGTCTTACAGATTCCCAGAAAGAATATCTACCCATTATGCAATTTGTTATTGTTGTTGTTTAGTCATTTTTCAGTCATATCTGCCTCTCTGTGACCACATTTGGGGTTCTCTTGGCAGAGGTACTGAATGGTTTTCTATTTCCTTCTCCAGCTCATTTTACAAATGAGGAAACTGAGGCAAGCTTAGTTAAGGGACTTGCCCAGAGTCACACAAGTAGTGAGTGTCTGAGGTCAGATTTTAATTCAGAAAGATGAATCTTCCTGACTCCAGGTGTAGTGTTCTATCCATTGAATCACCCAGCCGTCCTATTATACAATGCCCATTACACAATACTGCCTTTCAAATATGCCTAGATCGATGAAACGGTATTTTAATGGGTTAAATTTGATTTTCATCGGTCAGTACCTTATCTGATCACATTAATATTAGATATTTGGATAAATATTTGCTGCTACTGTATGGTATTTAATAAAATAATAAAGAGGTGAGCTTGTCTTATTCTTAATCTCAAATACACTAAGAAGGATCAGCCTGGTTTGGGCACGCTTTACTAAAGATTTTTTGCATTGGTCACACTGTTGACTTATATATCATCAATTAGTTGCAGATGTCAACAGTAACATGGAGTGTAGGAAAGGTCAAGGGAACATTTCATTCCTCCTTCAGAGGAGTTTAGAAATGGAAAAAACCCCCACTCTGTTCTTACTAGCATAACGGGAATTTTACACATACTTGGACACCTAAAAGAATTTCAAAATGTCTTTTTCCCAGGAGAAAGAAAATCTAGCACGTGCATGCACATTCATTGACCTACCATGTGGTTGAGAGGAGCCATTTTCCATTGGCTCTGCAGCCAGAACTGTCTATGTTTTTACAGCTACCCAAGTACAGTCCTGATCTTTCCAGACGTAATGTCTAGGTATAAGGGACTCCATTTATAGAAGCCAATATAATATAGTAAGGAAGGAGGGTCGGAGGGCCACCTTATCCCACCCACCCCCAACCACGTGGCTCTGAGAGGCTGGGGCTTTGATCTTTGTTGTTCATTTGTCCTTGCCTGTTATAGGTGCAGTGAATGAAGTCCTTGACCTGGGCACTCAAGCCGTACTGAATTTGGAGGCTCGGATTTCAGGTCAGATGTTCCAGGTCAGCCCTGAGAAGCCAGAATCATAGGGTGCCAGCCTAGAGGAATTTTCAGCTTCAAACTGATGAGGCTAATGTTGTGTTTAAGTCATTTTTCAGCCATGTCTGACTGACCCATTTGGGGTTCTCTTGGCAGAGACACTGGAATAGTTTGCCATTTCCATCTCCAGCTCATTTTACAAATGAGGAAACTGAGGCAAATAGGATTAAGTGACTTGCCTAGAGTCACATAGCTAGTAAGTGCCTGAGAATAGATTTGAATTCAGGAGGATGTCTTCCTTACTTCAGTCTGTAAAGCCAACCAGCAGTAGATTCCTGAGAGAATGCTACC
>JAQQSW010011351.1:0-12781 GCA_028646575.1 Pseudocheirus occidentalis
TCCACTGCACCTTCTAGCTGCCCCCTCTTTTCATAGTAAAAATTCCAGTTCTTTCTGCTGCTTCTCATATGACTTGCATTTTCACTACCCTTAAGCTGTTCTCTGGCTTATCAGTCCCTTCCTTAAACTGTGTCATCCATGATTGAATATGAAATTCCAGGTGGTGGAATTATCACAAAGGCATAATACAAAGGAATGCCACTTCCTTATTCCTGAAAGTTTTGCTTCTGCAGTTCAAGATTACATACACCATTTTATTTGTTTGGTTTTTCTGTTATTGTTGTTGTTTTTAACAGTAATATCAGGGCGGCTAGGTGGCGCAGTGAATAGAGCACCGGCCCTGGAGTCAGGAGTACCTGAGTTCAAATCCGGCCTCAGACACTTAACACAAAAATCTAGCCGTGTGACCTTGGGCAAGTCGCTTAACCCCAACTGCCCTCCAAAAAAAAGCAAAAAAAAACCCAAAAAAACAGTAATATCATGCAATTTACTGATGTAGACTAATTACTAATATTGGTGGATTAAAACCCCTAGACTTTTTTCCCTCAGACAAACTTACAGTCTAATCATACTTCACTATTCTTGTACTTGTGTATTAATTTTTTCTCAAGCTGACAAGTAAAATTTTATAATTATTCTATTAAATTTTATCTTTCTAAATTCAGGTCAGTATTCTGGTCTTTTCAGATCTGTTTGGATATTAACTCTGTTATTCAGTGTGTTTTTTTTTATCCCTTTTAGCTGTGTGTTACCTGAAAACTTTTACTGTGAAAATGTTAAAACAGGGGGCGGCTAGGTGGCGCAGTGAATAGAGCACCGGCCCTGGAGTCAGGAGTACCTGAGTTCAAATCCGGCCTCAGACACTTAACACAAAAACTAGCCGTGTGACCTTGGGCAAGTCACTTAACCCCAATTGCCCTCCAAAAAAAAAAAACCAACAAAAAAAGAAAATGTTAAAACACCACAGGGCCAAGCAGAGATTTCTAGGATGTTCTAATGGAAACCTTCTACCATGTTGACATTGAACAATTAGTGACTACCCTTTGATTCCTAATCTAAAGGAATTTATGATCATACATTTCACATCCATACCTCTTTTCTAAAGGAATGATGATAAACTTTTGCAAAATGCCTCACTCAAGCCTAGGTAAAAATTATCTGTGACATCTTCCTGAATCTACTGGTTTGATAAGCCTTTCAAAAAAGGAAGCAAGGTTATTATTTAATGATGTTTTCTTAATGAAACCATATTGACTTTTTGTAATGATTGCTTCCTTTTCTACATGTTCACTCCCCATGTCTTTAATAATTAACTCTAGAATTTTCCTAGGTATAAAAATTCAGGTCACTGGCCTACAGTCTGCAGACTGTTCTCTCTTCAGAACAGTTGAACTTTTCCAGATTTCAATTCCTCTCCTGTTTTCCACAATCTTACAAATATTCCAGAGTGGTTTTCAACACTTTGTCTCTGAACTTAGTTCAGAATTCAGCTTACCTATAATGGGTTAATTTTATTAATCCACCTCTCTGATCTTGCCTCAAGGAATTTAACTGACCTTGAGGGATGTTTGGAAACACAAAGGGAGTTGGGTCTAATAGCTTTACACCACAAAGCTGTCCTTTGAGAGTATCTTCTTTCTGTTTAAAAGTCTAGGCTGCTATTCAGCACCTGGACTCAAACAATGAGCACTTTTTAGTCTCCTTAGAGAAGAAGGTGAGGAAGAAGAGTGTCTCTCTGTCTCTTTCTAACGCTCCTATTACCAAACTTTCAACCAGTCCTGTTGTCATCCATGCCAAGATACCATCCACTCTGTCCTGTTCTTTGTTCCATATTGCCCAAAAGTTAAAAAGGGAGGGGCACGGGCAGCTGGGTGGTGCAGTGAATATAGCACTGGCCTTGGAGTCAGAAGGACCTGAGTTCAAATTCAGTCTCAGACACTTGACACACTTATTAGCTGTGTAACCTTGGGCAAGTCACTTAACCCCAATTGCCCTCCAAAAAACAAAAAAAAGGAAGGGTTGTCCTTATTGACAGGAAGCTAATAAATGTTTACTTCAAAGATGTACCCCAGTTGACCCTTTCATTAAATTTAAATCACAACAAAGGTATTAGAAAAGACATACCTGAATATATTAATGTATCTTAGCAAGAATCAGAGAGACTTGACCAAGGATGAATTGGGTTTTTTTTTCCTTTTTTTCAATTTGTAATGTTAATGAAATCAGAAGATCTTCCACGCCCCTTTCTACTGGCACTTAGTAAAGTCACTTACGTCCTTACTTCAAGTTAACTCCTTGGGAGAAGTTAACACCTTAACAGGAAGGGGCAGAACAGGGAGGAACTATACTGTATATAAGGAAGAGATCCAGGAGGACCGTCAGATTTTATCTCAGTCACTGCCTGGAGACTACACCTTTTGCTGAGATTCTCCTTCTGCAACTTTTACCCAGAACTTCCAAGAACCAGGCTGAGGAATTATTGTGAATCTGAGAGGGATCTCTGCTTGAGAGAGCCTGTTTTATTTGTGAAGGCTTGGGAATGTGGTTATTCACTGCATTAACCATGTGTATCAACTTTGTGATCACTATAATGACTTTGGCTTTCTGGTTCTGGGACGTGTTCTTCTGGTTTTGCGACTTGGTGTTCTGGTTTCTGAATAAAGAAACCTCCATGTGGAGAGTTTGCTACATTTTGTGATTCACAATTATACCGGCATATTCATAACCACCATGGGTGTTGTGAATATTGCATTACTGATACACAATTGGAGGGGAAGAGTTAGGAGATAAATGGGGGGGGGTGATTTTTAAAAAAGACATAACATGAACCTATAGATATTTAAGAAGAATATTTTCTTTTGTTTCAATCAATATGATGCTGAATACTGATACTGTCCAAACTAATGCATAGACTAAACAGATACAGTATCAGACAGGTTATTTGGACCTTTCATTCATCAAAAAAGCATTAGGTACTCTTGATCTTTTATCTATTTATTTTTTTATTTATCTATGGTAGCAATCTTTGGTAACCATTTTTGTTATACTATTGTCAGGACAGAAGTCACTCTCCTCAATAGACAAAATAATAGGTAAATAAGATTTGAATCACCTCTGCCTTCTTCCTACTGTCCTCGATCATAATTTCTTCTCCCTCGCGTCTAAGGAACAGGACCTTGCCTTCTCTTATATCGCTTATCTTCCAAGCAAAATACAAAAGTAAAAACATTTTGGTTGTCATTAGCTTCCTTCACCAGTTTCAGCTCAGTCCTCATGACGCTGTGATCACATCATGTCTTGTCCTTATTATATCTAGCCCCTGTTACCTTTCCCAGGTTTCCAACTTCTGTATGTACCTTTTCAGGATCTAAGTGGGATGATGGTTCATGACTGTCACCCTTAACCTTTCTGGAAATTAGTTTGCTCAATTTAAAATAATTATAGATCTGGATTATGCAATGCCTAAGGTCTCCTCTATAGCTGTGTGGTTACTAGTAAAAAAATTTTCCACTTGAAGCTTTAGTATTTCTCATATGTAAAATAAGGATAATAAATCAGTCAGTCAACAATCCTATGATCCTATGATCCCAGGATCCTATACCTCATAGTTCCCTGGGCATCTACTTACCTGTTTTCAAACAAATCCATTATTTCTTCCTCATTGGAATTTTTCCCTTTGTTTCTCCCTAATTTCATTCTTCAGAGGTCTCTGGCCTTCCCTAGGTGATTTCCATTGAAGAATTTTAACCCATAGGATCATATCTTTCAAGTGAGTTCTTTGAAATCTGCTCTCCCAAAATGTCAGACTATACCCAGTTTTCCCTTCCTTTTCTATGACAAACTCCAAAAGGGAGTGGTCACTTCCCCATGATGTCCTTATCATTTCTACACTCAGCAGATAATATCTTCCCTATTAATGACAATAAGGTACAGTAAGGAATTTTCCCTTGTTCATTTCTCAACTTTCTGTAAGATACACTTGTTATTAAGGGAAGTCAAGATGCCATTATTCCTGCTTCTGGAGAGAACATCAACCCATGCTTGAATAATTGAAGATCCCCACCCCTACTATATCATGTCTCTCTTTCAGGCTTGATCTTTTTCCTTAATCCCTCATCTACTTTGTCTTTCTGACTTCTCTGTAACATATTATGATTAAAAAAAAAACTTCTATTTTTTTCCATTCCATTTGTCTTCATCCAAATGCTTGCTGCTATTCTTCTATCATGTGGTATCCAGGGAACATAAAAGAAAATGATGGATTTTTTTAACCTCTATGGACCTCAGACCACTTGTTTTAATGTAGATCTATCATGTTTTATTGCCAGAGCAGTCAAGGTCTTCCCCTAGTGTATCAGCAAGCACCCGAGCATACATAGGGCAGCTGCTAGCCCAGGTTCTTAGATATGCTTTACTAAAAGAAAGCCACTCAAAATGGGTTAACAATCTTTCTTTAATCAAACAAACATACCATTTACCTAGTTCAGGGGAAAGTCAGCACCCTGAACTCCAGAGAATACAAACCCAAGTTACAAGCACAAGTTACAAACACAAGTTACAAGCAGACCAAGAAACAGATAAGCAAATGGGCTTCCAACCATTACCACATTCACATCCATTAACCATTCAAGTTACCATAGAGGGAAGCATCAACATCTGAGTTTTTCAAAGCTGGGGGGGGGGGGTCAACAGTTTCCCACAGTCTCCTCTGGCCAAATCACACAACTCCTCTCAAAGTATATATATATATATATATATAGCCTTGTCCTGGGTCAGAGAATGTCACAGCCCCCTTGACCCACTATCCAATTACAAAGTAACAAGGTGTGGCTATTCCCAAAAAACAAGCCTCCCGCCACAGGCTCCACGTGACCACATTCAGCCTATTATGGGGTAGAGTATACTTTCAAATCAGGAAACATTCTCAGAGCCACTTAAGGCTATCAAAGGGTCTAGGGGCAGCAAAGATCTTCAGATTCTCATTATACCAAGCTGTTTTTTTTTTCCTCATTCATCCTTGGTCATCAGTGATCCCCATCCTTGCCTCCTCTCCATCCGTGATCACAAATTAAAATCACATTTATCCCCACTCCTATTCTGTCCTGATGTTCCCAATTACTTCTTCTTCTAAACTCTGGGATCCAGTCAAACTGACTTTCTGTTTTTCACATATGATACTCTAACTGTCTCTGTATCTTTGCACTGGGATCTTTGATAGTTTGGAATACACTCCTTCCTCAGTTCTCATTCCTTTAAGACATATCTCAAGTGTCACCTTCTGCTTTTAGCCTCCAAATTATAACACTCTCCCCTTGAAATCACAAGGCATTTAATTAGTTCGTGTGTATTATATATATATGTATGTATGTATGCGTATATGTATGTATGTATCTGTGATGAACTTGTCCTTCTTATTAGAATGCAAACACAGTAATTATAGATTGTTTCATTTTTTGTGTTTGTATCTCCAGGGCCTAGCAGAATGCACCTGGCACAAAATTAAATGCTTAATGCTGATTGGTTGATTGATGGATTGATTATCCTTAATTTACATATAAGAAATACTAAGGCTTAAAGTGGAAAAAGTTATTTACTAGTAACCACACAGCTAGATGTTTGAGGCAAAACTTAGGAGGGCTCACTTGATCCTAAGCTGAACTAATTTTCCACTTTGCCTCTCTGTTTTATTAAATGTGCTGGGCACCATGTAGATACAAAGACAAGGAATCATGACCATGTCCCTAATCTCAATTGAAGATAGGTAGACGTGGGAACACGAGTTGCATTCTATATGATAAAGTTTAGGAAAAACATTATTTTCAGATGTATCCTTGATCTATATTTTTGAGTGACCCCTATGACAACAACGGTTCATGATTTAACCTATCATTCCCTTGCTAGCTATTTAATTTTTTTCTATAGTGATAATATTTATCTCAGCAATTTCTCATTTGTATCCCTAGTACCTAAGAGTTTCTGGCATGAGATTTTGTATTTGTATATAAATATGATAAAATAAATATAAAACATATACTATAAAATGTGAACAAAATATTACATAAAATATAAATAATACAATCATAAATTTATGGTATTTGTATTGTATATGGGTTTATTAGTAAGATCCTAATTACAATGTTAAACAAATATGCTCTTCTTTTAATACCAAGAACTTTAGTTAATGCAGAATCCTAAGGAAACCCAGTTTGTCTTAAGTCTTCCTTTTAGTTGCTGTTATTTTTATAATAATAAGCAGGCAGAATCTTTTGCATACTGAAAAAGTGGAATCTTGGATTACACATAAAAGCCTCCAAAATGTTAAGAATATTTATGTTTACAACTTGCAGACCCCAAGAAGGAAATAAATCAAGAGTGCCCCATTTTGAGCATTGACAGTTAAACTAACTGTGGCTAAAGATGTTCCTGACTTTCTTCTGAAGTAAAATCTCAAAGCAGCTGAGTTCAAAAAGAAAGGAAACAAAAATCAGAGAGGCACAAATTCTTCAGCGCTAATACTGGTATGTCAACCATTTAGTTACCTTTTCCATCTCGAAAAAAAACTCAGTTAAAGCTGAACATTGTTTTACTATAGCTGTTAATATTCCCAGTTATAATAGGGGCAACTCCCGATGCATCATTACTATTGTGACCAAGAGCTAGCTTATTCTAAAAGTAAGTTCTTTACACCCAGTAAATGGTTGCCCATCACCACTGGCAAGTATATGCATAGGAACTAAAATGACTCTGTTTGGTATGTGATAAGACCTGCTCAGATCATCTCTTCTCTTTAATCTGCAACTCTTCCTGCTTCACAACTTGTGGAACTCTGTGGGAGCGCATTTTGAAGACTAGAAGAGGCTGTTTCTGAAGTCTCTTTCTGCTTCAGTAATATCCAGTCATACATGTAATCATATTGGTAGTTCAGAGACTTGAAGAGAGTCCGAAATAACTGTCTTAGATAAAAATAATCTGGGGCTTCCTCAAAGTGGAGTCCCCTACAATAGGTTAGATATGTTGCAAATTCAGGAGGAAATCCACTACATAAAGAATCCACAGGAATGGACATCTTTTTTTCTATAATCTTTTCATACTTTTGCTTCCTTGTTGCGGCTTTCATTCCTTGCCAGGGCAGGCTGGTCAGGTTAAAATACATCAATACATAGCCTAGGGATTCCATATCATCCCCTCGACTCTGCTCAATGCCAAGGTGGGCATTGATGCTGGCATAACGGGCAGTGCCAGTGAGATTTTTATCTTTTCGGTATGGTATGTGTTCCTTTGTTTTACTGTCTCTGTACTTTTTGGCTAAACCAAAGTCAATAATGAATAATTTGTTACGGTGACGACCAGTGCCAATAAGGAAGTTATCTGGTTTAATATCTCTATGTATATAATTCTTTGTATGCAGGTATTGGATTCTACTGATCATCTGGTCAGCTAACATAAGTACTGTTTTCATTGTAAACCTTCGAGAGCATATATTAAACAGTTCTTCAAGACTGGATCCCAATAGGTCCATGACTAGTACATTGTGACCCTTTTCCTTGCCATACCATCTTATGTGGGCAATGCCTGACCCCCCTTGAAGAATCTTATACAGTTTGGCTTCAAAGAATAGTAGAGGATGCTTGGATGTCTGTGATTCAAGCTTCACAGCCACTTCCTCGCCACTGTTGATGTTGACTGCCAAGAAGATGTCTCCAAAGGAGCCATTCCCGATTTTCCGTATCAGTTTATATTTTCCTCCAAAAATTAATGGAGACTCGGTGCTTTTGCTGATATTCATCCTGAAAATGAGGGGAAAAAGAGAGGTTCCTCGGGGCTATGGCGTGTGCACCAGGGCTCAATCACAAGGCACGTGGGGTATTGGGAAGGGATTCTTGGGGCCACGAAATAGATTTTTTTTTAAATTGAGCTCTTTCACCGAGTTACCCATACTGGGAGAAAGAGTCCCCAGAAATTCCACTTTTTAAGTCCACATGACAGACAGCTTTTTCCAGTGCACCAGCCGTGAGACACAGCTGCCCCTGTCACTTCCAAGGGCAGCATTCTGGGCTAAAAGAACGTGGTGAGGGGGAGAGGAGGAGGGAGGGGGGAAAATGTGGCGCTCCTCTGTCACTGCCCAGTACCACCAGCCGCCCACCTGTCAGCACCGAGGTCAGCGTGTTAGTATCTCACCACCCCCTTACCAGGTTTACTCTCTCCTTCTTTTACCTATCCAGATCCTAGTCTGGACTTCCACTTTAACTGGAATGATTGGTGCATCACAATAAAACTCAAACCAAATCACAATGAACACCTGCAGTCCTGAACAGGCTGGCACGGGGGAGTCATTGAAACTGAGTTTCTCTAGCAGGCTTGTCCTTTTACTCATGACACTTTCTAAGGTAGAAATCCAACCTCTTTTGTCCCAGGGAACTGAATTACTGTTCTGGAGACCAAGGCAAAACTAATGAGGAGGGAGAGAAAGCAACCTAATCCCTGAAGGAGAGTGACAAGGTACAAGTGAAAAGTGCGTTGGCGTTGGATTCACGAGGTTTAAACCACACTTCGGGAAAAATGGGGGATTTTGGTGCTAGTCACTTAACCTCAGAAGGCTTCCGTTTCTTCATCTGTAAAATGAAGGGGGTGTAAGTGGATGACCCTGGATGGCCGTTTCAGTTCTAGTTCTATGAGTTATTTCCACCCTTATGAAACTAACCTTCACAAATAATTTACCTTTGATGGAATCCTACTACTAAACTCTCCCCCGGTATTAGAGGACAAATACATTTTCATCTTTCTTCCTTCAGTTGTTCTTTCCTCTTGGAACTATAGAGAAGGCAAAACAGATCAAGGAATGAGTATTATCACTTATTTCCTTTGTCTTCTTCATAGCTTCAATCCCAGCCCAGTTCTTGAGCTTCTCCCCACACTCCTCCTTCAAACTCCCCTTTACAGTTTACCCTCACAATGGGGTGGGGGAGAACTTAGCATATCTCCTGGGCAGTTCTCCTGCAGTTCTTGCCACCCAGAATAATTCAGTGAAAGAAGGGCTGGTTTTGGAGCAGGAGCACCTGTGGATGATTACTGCCTCTGGCCCTTCCTAGCTGTATGACCAAAGATGAGTCACCTAAGTAAGCACTCTTGGTCCCATTTTCCTCATAATTACAAATGAGGAAGCTGGGCTCAGTCACCCCTAAAGTCAATTTCAGCTCTAAATCAGGGATCTTTTCTTTATATGGTTCTCAATAGTTTGTGCCCATAAGATGTTCTCACGTCTGCCACTTCTTGTACAGTATTTCCTTTCTCAACTCTTTAGTTTCTCAATATCTTTTGTAATTGTTTTTCAACCTCTTAGGTCTGGCAGTAGGGTGGGGCATTCCTGCTCATCATGTATCACACATAAAGGTTGGGCTCATTTCATTTTTACATTTTTAGAAATTGAGATTAGAGTTAAGAGTTGTTTTTACATGTAATTGGGAAAATGAAATATTCTAAAAAAGGAAAATTATAAAAATGAAATAAATTGAGATTACAGCATGTAATGTGGCATACAAAGACAGCTGACCTCTAAGTTAGAAAGAACTAGACTCAGATTCTACCTCTAGCATACAGGTTATGTGACACATGGGCTATGTGATCTTGGAAAGTGCCTTTGATGTCTCAATCTATCAGAACATTCTTTAAAAGTATAAATTACATATATGTGAGGTACTACCTTACACCATATTTTGGCTAAAATAGCAAAAAAGAAAAATGACATGCTGGAGGGAAAACAGGTACTAACGAACTGTTGGAGTAGTGAATTAGTACAACCATTCTGAAAAGCAATTTAGAACTATGCCTGAAAGAATATTAATTGGTGAATACATTTTGACCTCCTACAAGGTCTATACACCAAAAAGATCAAAGAAAGAATAGGACCCATATGAACAAATAAACACATATGTACATATATATGTATTATGTGTGCATGTATATATTTATACATATTCATCTGGTGGCAAATAATTGAAAACTTAGGAGATATTTATCAGTTTGTGAATGGTTGACCAAGTTGTGGACTACAACTGTGATGAATTGCTATTGTGCTGTAAGAAAAAAAGAGCATTGTTTCATCATATCCAGGGAAGACCTTTATGAACCTCTGCAAAGTACAGTGAGTAAATGCAGCAGAACAATCTACATAGTAACAGCAATATTGTAAAACTAATCTATTTTAAAAGGCTTAGTAACTGATCAACACGGTAATCTACCACAATCCCAAAGAATTCATGATATCACATGCTATCCACCTCCAGAGAAATGATGAACTGAGAGTGCAGATTGAAGGATATTTTCTTTATTATTTTTCTTTTCCTTCCTTCCTTCCTTCCTTCCTTCCTTCCTTCCTTCCTTCCTTTCTTCTTTCCTTCTTTTTCCCTTCCTCCTTCTTTGTCCCTCTTAAACATGGTTAATGCATAAATGTATTTTGCATGACTATACATATTTGTTATATATTTTATCCTTCTTCTGAATGGGTGAGGGAAGAAGTAGGATAAATTTTGTAAGTAAAAAAGAGAATTAAAAATTGTCTGCTTAAAAAATAAGTACATTTTAAGAAACCAATAAAAAGACTTAAGTTATAGAACATGGACTGATTTGCGGTGGTAGAGAGTTTCACGCTGAATAGCAAGTGAAGAAAGGAAGAGTAAAGAAGGATCGGAAGGAGGTAGAAACAAAGAGGAAAACAGAGAAGATGAAAGAAAAGAGAGAAAAGAGAGACAGAGAGACAGAGACACAGAAAGAGAGAGAGGGGGAGAGAGAGAGAGAGAGAGAGAGAGAGAGAGAGAGAGAGAGAGAGAGAGAGGGAGGAAGAGGGAGACAGAGACAGAGACAGAGAGACAGAGAATTATTTAAACATGGAGTCCCTAGAGAAGTGAAAACAATACTACTAGTCTCTGATGTTAATTTTAGCAATTTTTCTACTTTTCAAGGTCTCTCATTTTTCTTTTGTTTTAGAAAAGGTTAGAAAGAAATACATAGTATAGCTGTGATAATATGACTGTAGTATGCAATCATATTCTAATATTCTAATACTCCAATGGTTCTGTGATCTCAATAGTCTGGGCACCCCAACCCTTCAAGTGACGTTGATCAGAACCTATCCGTTTCCATGCACAATTCATATTTATACCTTCCCATACATTTACCACAGGTGATCTAATGCAATCTCTGGTGGGACTTTTTTTTACATTGAATTGACATGAATGGAGCATGCAGACTTTCTGTTATGCTTTCCTTAAGTGACTAGCCCATCTTTTTCTTCCGTCACACATTCTTTTGATGACATCCTTAACAATCCTTATCTACATAATAAAAAGGAACTACCTATTTATGACTTCCAGATGCTCCTTTTTACAGATGACTTTCTACTGATTGCTTCAAGCTTCAAAACATTGAATTGAGGTCTGTAATGACTGAAAGAGTCCAATTTAACTATCTAAGCAGGAAAACAAAACAAATTTAAAAAAATAAATGCCTTTTGATGAAATTATGACATACAGATGGATGCATCATGAGAGGGTGACCTGAAGGAGTAAGGCTTACCCCTTCTGGGAATTCTCCAACCTGCCAACATGAGGGCAAGTTAAGTGCACAAGCTATCCCAGATAACAAACAGAAGGAAGAGTTGGGGTCAGGCACCATGTCTACCATGCCACACATAGAATCATAATGTAGTATAATAACACTTTTTATTTTTTATTTTATTCATATCTTCTTTTCACATTGACATAATTTCCTAATACAGAATAAAAAGGGGGAAAATTTGAGCAAAATTAACTTATATGAAATTAATGCAACATTATATGCATTGTTTCACATATGTAGTCATCCAACTCTGCAACAGAGGGAATTACATTTTCAGATCTCTTCTAAGAAGCCAATTTCAGAGCATTCAGTTTCAGTTTCATGTTTATTCTGCCTTAGTGTCCTTTCCATTAATATATTTGCCTTGATGTTGTAGTAATATGTAGTATATATATATTTTTTCTTTTCTCCTAACTTTCATATGTCTGTGTGTATATGTATACACACATACATCTCAATGCTTTTCTGTATTTATCATATTAATCTTTTTTTACACAGAACTATTATTCCATTACATTAATGTACAACAATTCAGCCATTTACCAATAGAAAGGTATGAAGATATTTTGTAATATATGGTATATCCTTTTTAAATCAAAGTGTATGAACCTTTTAGCCCTTTTCTTAACATAATTTCAAATTGCTATCCAGAATGATTGGAACAAAATACTGTTAATCTTTCTCCAACTTCTCAGAAACTATTTCAAATGTTTTTCATATTTGATAATTTGCTGTATGTGAGGTGAGACTTCAGAGTTATTTTAATTAGACTTCTACTAGTGGTGATTTGGAATAAGCTTTTATATGGTAACTAATGATTTGCAGCTCTTCTTTTAAGTACTATTCATTCATATCCTTTGATTAGTTATTAATGTTGAAAGGCTTTTGTTCTCACATATTTCTCTTAGTTCCATTATATCTTGGATATCAACAGGAAATATTTGATGCCCATATTTTTTCCCTAATCAAATGCTTCCCTTTGAATAGTTAAATTGATTTTATTCCTGCAAATAATCAATCTTCTTCCTTGTTTGGTTAAGAATTCTAACTCTAGCCATGGCTGTGAATGGGACCTGATCTGGTGTGTTTTTCTTTGTTCTCATGTTCTCTCTCTCTCTCTCTCTCTCTCTCTCTCTCTCTCTCTCTCTCTCTCTCTCTCTCTCTCTCT
>JAQQSW010011352.1:0-12780 GCA_028646575.1 Pseudocheirus occidentalis
AAATTTATACACAGTCACAGATATATCATATGTATGATGACCAACCTTGATAATCTGGACTCCTTTCAGCAATGCACAGTTAAAAGACAACTCTACAAGTCTCAGGACGGAAGGAGATGTCTACATTCAGAGAAAGATCCAGAAAGACCAGAGGTTAAATGGAGACTGAAGCAATGCATGCTATCACTCTTTTCTATGTTTGTTTTTAGTTTCTCTTTTCTCATTGTTCACTCCATTGGCTATAATACCTACTACGGTACAATGTGAAAGAGTTTGCAGATCCTATATATGATTATATGCCACCATGGCGGGGGTGGGGGATGGGGAGGAAGGGGAGAAAAATCTGAAACTCAAGTGATTCTGGAACTGAATATTGTAAACTAAAGGTAAACAAATAAGTCAATAAAAATTAAAAAAATAAAAAGGAGACAGTAAATTGCTTTTTTGGAAAAAAATGAGAACACATGAGTTAATGAAGAGTTAACATGTATAAAAAATCCCAAAGGGGCAATAGGCAAAGACCTGGTAGAACTCACCTGATATCATGGACAAGGAAGCACTGTGACCTCTCTGATGTCTCTGAGCAACATTTGCCCTTGGCCCATTCAGGAACCTCCTAGCTCTGCCTCAAACAGCAAAGTGGGGAGAACAGAGTGATAAATATGGGGATGAGTTCTATAAAAACTCTCTGGATATTAGCACTCCCTATTTTTATTCAGAAACTGACATGAGTCAACCTCTCCCCACCATGGGAACATACTGCAAAGATGTCTGCCTGCTGAAATGAATCATATTGAGATTAGAAGGTATTCATAAAAGCTACAGAGACCTGATTAATCCTGGGGTTGAAGGTTAGGGGAGGCGAGGGTCCAGTCATGCACATCTGGCTCAGTGCCAAAACCAAAAGACTGAATGTATTACTGGGGCCATTTCTAGTCACAGCCCTCAGAAAGTTTTTGGTTAATGCCTCTAGAAACAGAAATCCACCCTCATATGGCAAGCCTGGGCTAGTGCCAAAAAAGAATCACGAGCAAAAAAAATCACAAAAATCATTTAATTGCACAAAAATAACACTGGACACTGTTCAGAAAGCCAATTTGGACCCGTATAAGATCTAAGCACTTAGCTCCTTATATCCTTTGATTCAGAGATACAACTACTGGTTATATACTCCTAGGAGACCAAAAGTGGAGAGAAAAGCAACATTTTTTTAGGTCAGACTGATGATTTCATCAGTTTAAGGAACTTCCAGTGTGGAAACTCCTTCTTCCAAGCTGATCAGCACTTGTTCTGCCAGTGGTGGGATTTGAATTTAGGTCTTTCTGAATCTGAACAATGATCACAATAATTTTAAAAAATATATTGAAAGACATGAAAAATGAATCAATTCAGTGACAAATCTTAATTCCTGAGAACTGATGGTAAAATATATCTCCTGCCTTATGGCAAAGAAGTGGTAGAAAATAAGTTTGGATTGAGGTGTATATTGTCAGAGGTGGTCAATGTGATGTTTTATTTTGTTTTAACTATGACTCTTTGTTATAATGGATGGTTTTCCTGTGTGGCAGGTGAAGGGATAACAGTATGGGAAGGGACAGAGAGATGCAAAAGGTTTGTCATTGTTGTTGTTGTTGTTGTTGTTGTTTGAATGGCATTGACAGAAAACAGGTATCATGGACAGAATCACCTAAAAGAGCATAGCAAATAGGCCAGAAAAGATGATGGAGTAGGGGGAAGAAGTACTGTACAACTTACCCTAAAACTTCTCTATAAAGATCTAAGACCAAGTAGTTTTAGATAATTTAGAGAGAAATCATGATGGGTCATCTTTCCAGGCCAAGATCACAAATTTTAACCATAGGCAAGTGAACAGTTCAGGTATTGTGGGACAAGGGCACATCAGGACCATAGACAGTTCTCAGGCTCAGAATAGAGATAAGCAAAGTAGTTGCTCCAACTTGAAGAGCCTTTCAGTTAGCTGACAGGAACTAGGGTCAGCAACTGTCTACTGTATAGGGGCAAGTCTGCAGCTGTGTTGCCTAGACTGAAAACAGAGTCTGGGGCCTGGAAGGTCAATGAGAAAAGCATGTCCCTTATCAAATAGCATACTGAAAGGTTGCCCTTCCCTAATCTAATTGATCACTGTGATTTTTTTTTTTTACTTTTTGGAGGGCAATTGGGGTTAAGTGACTTGCCCAAGGTCACACAGCTAGTTTTTTGTGCTAAGTGTCTGAGGCCGGATTTGAACTCAGGTACTCCTGACTCCAGGGCCAGTGCTCTATTCATGCACCACCTAGCCGACCCTATGCCACCTAGCTGCCCCTGATCACTGTGATCTTTAAAGAACATAGCATTGAATACCAACAGAATGTAATGGCAAGAACCCAGATAAGACAGACCAGGATCATACAAGGACTTATCTAACACTAAGTCCCAATCTGGAAAGTAAAGCAGGAAAAATGAGTAAACAAACAGATTTTTTAAAAAGATGAAGAACTAGTTTAGTACCAGGTATTCCCAAGACATAAAACTAGAAAAGGAAAATAACTCCAAAATGCCTTAAAGCAAAGTCTCAAAGGAAAATACAGCTTGACCACAAGATTAATTAGAGTTTCTAGATTAAAAAATGAAGTTTTTAATCTAAGATATTATAAATAAAATTAGAGCCCTAGAGGAAAGAATTTGAAAGAAATTAGACTTTTGGGAAGAAATACTTGGAAAGATAATTAACAGCTTAGAATAGGAGGTATGAAACCTTGACCAAGTAACAAATTCTTTGAAAATTAGAATAGGCCAAATAGAAGATAATGATCACATTAGACAACAAGAAATGCTGAAAGTCAGAAGACTGGATAAAAGGGAAGAAAATGTAAGGTATCTCATATAAAAAAAGAATGACCTAGAAAACAGATTGAGGAGCAATAATTTAAGAATCATTGATCTACCTTAAAGCCATGGCAAAAAAGAGCCCAGATATCATATTTCAAGAAACCATGAAAGAAAACTTCTCAGAAATATTAGAACAAGAAGACAATGTGAAAATAAAAAGGATCCATTCATCATCTACTGAAAGGAATTTGAAGAATGAAAACTCTCAGGGAAAAAATGCTGCAAGTATCCCAAAAGAAAAGATTCAAATAATGAGAATAACTGCCAGATTCAAACCAGATTTAGCAACTAAAGGAGTGGACAGCATGAAATATGATATTCCAGAAAGGAGAAGATATAATCTTACAATCAAGAATAATTTATTTAGCAAAACTGTAAGTGATTACATAAGGATGGAGTGTTCATATTCTAATGAGGGGAATCAAACAGGTATCCCCTCAAAACCCTAATGTCATCAGGGTCATAGGAAGAGTAAAATTAAGATAGATCAGGGGAATAATTTTGTTATGATTTTATTCTCTTAAAAGAAGGAAGGAAAGGGATGGAAAAGGGATACACTAGGGAAGAAAAGGGAAGGAAAAATTAAGTTCATATAATCAAGGAAGAATGTTGGAGAATAGATATCATTTGAACCTCAATTTTATCTTAACTGGTCAAAGGAGTATAGAGCACATACATAAAATGTAGTATAGAAATATATTGAATTCAACCAAAAAAATAGGAGGGAACATGGAGAGAGGACAGGAGAAAATAAGAAGGAGGGTAAGTTCAAGGAAGTATTATTTATAAGCAAAACAATCTCTAAGCTTGTAAGGAGGATCTTGAAAAGGTGTTTATGAGAAAAGGACAGAAGAGTAAGAACCTGATTTGGGAATCCAGGTGATGGAAAGAGAAGAGGGGCAGGGGAAAGTAAATAGATTGCAGAATGCATAAGGCATTACTGTTGAGCACAGTCCTCTCTCACAACCTTCTTTTTTTGCAAAGAAGGCCTGGAGAGCAAAAAGAAGAAAAAAGTATAAGAGAATAAGATAGAAGTAGACAACTGAGGATCAAAACATGGGAATGGAATAAACTCATTCATAAAATGGAAGAGGACAGTAGGATTAATTAGAAAGCTGGATTCAGCAATATACTGTTTATAAGATATTAAAAAAATCACACAGTTTATAAGATATAAAAAAATTCACACAGTTAAGATAAGTAATTGGAGTAAAATCAGGGCAACTCAAAAAAATAGGAGAAGAAGTCATGATTTTAGACAAGGCAACAACAAAAATAGACTTGATAAAAAAGAAACCACATTTTGCCAAATAGCACCTTAAACAAAAAAAATAGCAAAACTTAACACATATACACCTAATGGCAGACCATCTAAATACTTAAAGAAAGAGAGAAGCAAATTGCAAGAAAAAACATACACTAAAACTATAAAAGTAGGAAACTTCGATATATCCTTTCAGACATAGACAAAACTAACCAAAAATAAATGAGAAAGAGGTTCCTGAATAGAATTGTACAAAAGTTAGATATGGTGTGTTGATAATTATGGGAATAAGAAGAATACTGTATATATGTTTCTCAGTTTTGTGTGGCATGTTTGCAAAAATTATCCACATATCAGGACATAAAAACTTCACAATGTGGAAAAGCAGAAATATTGAACATATCCTTGACTGACTACAATGCGGTAAAGATTTTATTCAATACAGATCTGCTGAAAAAAGGATTAAAAATTAACTGGAGACTAAATAACTTCTCAGAGCAGGTTCTTAGCCATTTTCCAGTCATAAACCAGGGGCCAGAAGCCAGAGGGGGAGTTATCAGGTTCCTTGCAGCATCCTAGGCAAGAGCCTCAGAGGTCTAGTGGGTGAAGGACAGGGTCCAGGGAGAAACTCTCCAGGGTCTGGATCCCTTTCCCCAGGGGCAGATAGGCCTAGAGTCTAAGGAGGCTCTGTGTTTTTCAGAAAATCCACAGCTTGAATACCAAGAGACCAGATGATAAAGAAGAAGACCAAAACCAAATTCAAGGATAAGAGCAATACTCCAAGTTTGTACTCCTTTTACCTAAGGGTTAGATTCACCTAGGGTTAGATTCCATGGACCAGGCACTGCTTCCCTCATAAGTCCAAGCACTGTGATGCCAGAGCCCAGGACAAACCAAAACCTTTAACTCTAGATCTCTTCTCTCAGAAACAAATCTAGACCCCAAGGACGTGCCTATGGGCAGGGCTCTGCCTTCCTGGTCAGCCCAGAGGTTCAATTCATCCATCTATCCAAGCATGCAGCCAGCCAAACAATACCTCACTCCCTCTCTATTACTTACCCAAACCTAAGATCTGGACTGAGCACAGAAAGGAGCATTGAGATCTGTGACAGAAAGAAAAGAAACCTACCAGGAGATTCCCTCAATCCAGGTCAGATCTAGCTAGGAACCCTTTCCCATCTCCACTGATTCCTGGAAGGCAGACAGCAAAGGCTGGAACAAAGGCACCTTGCTGTATCTTCTGATACTCCTCCAGAGGATAAAGCCAGACAGAGAATAAGGAGCCAGAGAGTCCAGGAAGGTCCCAGGACCCAAGCTCCAAGTCTACCTCAGAATTCCCTAGGCAGAAAGGCCAAACAAGAGTCATGCTCCATCCTGAAGATTCTGGGTTCATTCTTTCTGCAATCCAAAATTGGGATTAGAAGCAGAAGGGGGAGAAGGAGGCACCAGGCTCCTGTAGCATCCTCAGGCAAAATCTTTGGGGGACCAAGGTGCCAAGACAGGGCTCAGAAACAGCCTGCTCAGGCTCTAGTTCCCTTCCCCTAGGGGGAAGAGGGTCATAAACCTAAGCAGGAGTCCGTTTATCATGCTCTGGCCTCCTTCAGCAGTTCCAGTATCTAAAGGACAGGTGGCCAGATGAAACCAGGGTCAAAGCTGATATCAAAATTAAGTTTGAGGTCAAAAGTGAGTTTTTGTTCCCATCCCATCCAGAACCAAAAGAGGGACCCATGGGCTAGGCTCCAAATACCTCCTGCTAAAGAACTGCTGGATCAAAAAACAAATCACAAAATGAGTAGATGACTTCATTAAAGACAATGATAACAATAAGACAACATGCCAAAATTTGGGGATGCAATCAAAATAGTCCTTAGGGGAAAATTCATATGTCCAAACACTTTCATTGAAAAAATAGCAAAAAAAGATGAATTCAATGAATTGGACATGAAACTAAGAAACCAGAAAGCCAATTAACACCAAAATAGAAATCCTAAAAATCAAAGAAGAGATTAATAAAAATAGAAATTTAAACATTATTAATTTAATAAACAAGACTCTGTTTTCAAATCAATGAAATAGGTAAACATTTATTTAATTTGATTCCAAAAGAGGAAATATAAAATATTACTATCAAAATTTCAAAAAGAGCATTCGCGACAAATGAGGAAGAAATTGAATTATTAGAAATTATTTTGCCCATTTATACACCAAGAAAATAAATGACTTAGATGAAATGGATTTTTTTACAAAGTATGGAATACTCAGATAAATAAAACAAGAAACAGAAAATTATAAAGATCCTATCTCAGAAAAATAAAGTGAACAAGCCATATATGAACTCTCAGCAAAAAACAAACACTGAAACCAGATGAGCTTACAAGTTAATTCTATCAGCAGTTCCAAGAACAGTTCATTCCAATACTACACAAACTGTTTACAAAATAGGAAAAGAAAGAGTCTTACCAAGTTCCTTCTGTGATACAAATACAGTCTTGATACCTAAAGGAAGGAGATAACTAACTAGATACCTAAAGTCATATTAGAGAAACAAAACTGTAACATCCTTCATAAGCACCAATGCAAAAATTTTAAATATAATATTATCAAAGAGGCTACAAAATCATACCCCAAAGTTTATACACCATAACCGGGATGGATTTAAACCACAATTGCAATGTTGGTTTAATATTAAGGAAAAGATAAGTATAATTGACCATATTAATACCTAAAATAGTAAAATTCTTTATTCTATCAATAGATGTCCCCCCAAAAGTTTTTGACAAAATGCAGCACACATTTATGTTTAAAAAAACTAGAAAACAGAGTAATTGACCTTTCCTTAACATAGTAAGGAGTATATATCTAAAACCAAAAGCCAGTATTATAAATAATAGGATAAACTAGAGTCCTTTCCAGCAATATCAAGGGTAAAGCAGTGATGTCCATCATCTCTACTCTTTTATAGAGTGCTAAGAATGCTAGCTCTAGCAATAAGACAAGAAAAATAAATTGGGTAAATAACCATAAGTTAAGACAAAATCATTCCCTTTTTTGCTTTTTGGAGGGCAGTTGGGGTTAAGTGACATGCCCAAGGTCACACGGCTAGTTTTTGTGTTAAGTGTCTGAGGCCACATTTGAACTCAGGTCCTCCTGACTCCAGGGCCAGTACTCTATTCACTGCGCCATCTAGCCACGCCCCTGCCCAAATCATTCCTTTTTTCAGTTAAAATGGCATAATTAAAGAATCCTAAAGAATCTATAAAAAATTAATGGGGGGGACTTCCACAAAGTGCAGGATATAAAATAAATCCATATAAATCATCACCATGTCTGTATATTACTGACAAAATACAACAGGAAGAGATAGATAGAAAATTCAATTTAAACTAATTATAGAATGCATAAACTTTGCATTTGCCTATACTGAGATGCACACAAATTCTATGAATACAACTATAAAACAATCTTTAATGTAATAGAGACATCCAGTAAACAATTATTTATTAAACTCTCATTATGTAACCTAAGTGCTAGGGATTCAAAGAAAGGCAACGTTATGATTCCTGTCCTTAAGGAACTCACATTTTAACAAGAGAGAGACAGCATACAAACTATGTGCATACAAGACACATACAGTAAAAATGGAAGATAATTTCAGAAGGAGAGCCCTAACAGTAGAGGGCTGGAGGGGAAGAAAGAAGGGCTATTATAGGCCTCTTACAGAAGGTAGGACTTGACCTGAATCTTGAAAGAAGTCAGGAGGGAAGGTATTCTAGGCATAAGGGTACAGTACATGCATGGAGTTGTTAGATAAGAGTGTTGAGTCTGAGGAATAGCAAGAAAGCCAGTGTTGCTACATCAGTGAGTGTGTATACTACAGATATATTAATTACTCATAGGTAGGCAGAGCCAATATGATGAAAATGACAATAGTACTTAAACTACTTTACTTATTCAAACAAACTACTAAAAGATTACTTTATAGAACTAAAAAAATTCATCTAGAGGAGCAAAACGACAAGACTTGGAAGGGAAATAAAGAAAAAAAAGTTGGAGGAAGGGGGCTTAGCAGTACCAGATCTCAAACCATAATAGACACAGAAATCATCAAAACAATTTGGTATTTATTTTTTTAAAAACTAGAGAGTCCATTAATAGAACATATTAGGTACACAAGAAGCAAATGAACCTATGGGTTTGATTAACCCAAGAGCCCCAGGTACTGTGGGTAAGGATTCACTATTCAACAAAAACTGTTGAGAAAAATGGAATGCATTCTCACTAAGCAGATACAGAACTTCACAACTGGCAAAGAAGAAAAAAAGAAAGAAAAATTATAAATACAGGTACACTGGTGCAGTGCTGTTGAAGCTGCAAATTGGTCCAGATGTTATGGAAAGCAGTTTGAAACTCCCCCAAAAGTCACTGAATTGCACATACCCTTGATTCAGCAATGCATATGGATGGGTAATATATGTACATATATATATATATATATATACACCATGTGTATTGACTGTTTATGTTTGTATACACATGTGTGTGCATGGATACATATGTATTTATTGTATATACATAGTAGCTATTTTGTGGTGGCAAAGAAATGAAAACTAAGAGGATTGGGGAATGACTGAACAAAGTATGGTATACAAATATAATGAGTCCACTGGGCTGTAAGAAGCTGTGCAAGGGCAAATTCTAGTGAAGCTTGGGCAAATTTGTATGAACTGATTTAGTAAAGTGAGCAAAGCCAGGAGAACAATTTATACTATAACAATACATTATGAAAACAACTTTGAAAAACTAAAGCTCTCTGGATCAATGTAATGATCAATAGTAATTCCAGAGAATGGTGATCCCTACATGATCCCAAAGGACTACCCACTTCCTGGCAGAGAGGTGATGCACTAAAGGTGCAATGGACATTTATTTTTTTGATATAGTTAATATGGGATTTTAGGGCCACTAGATGGCACTACAGTGGATAGAGCACTGGGCCAGCCTCATCTTGCTTATATCAAATGTGGCCTCAGACACTTACTAGCTACATGACCCTGGGCAAGTCACTTAACACTGTTTGCTTCCTTTTCCTCATATGTAAAGTGAGCTGGAGAAAAAGATGGCAAAATACTCCAGTATCTTTGCCATTAAAACCCAAATAGGGTCACACAACTGAAATGACTGAACAACAGCAACAACATGATATGAGACTTTGTTTTGTTTGACTCTGCATGTTCGTTACAAATATTTTTCTATTCTTTTTTCTTTTTCCAGTATTAGGTGAGACATGGGAGAGAAAAAATGATTGCTTCTTAATTGAAAAAAATTTTTTTAAAAGCACAACATAATTCCAGATAAGGATAGAAATTTACCAGAAAAAAAATTGGAGCACAAAACAGTAAAGTCCATAAATGAGGTTGAAAAAATAGAAGACTAATTGATAATATCTATCAATATTATTCGACTTTGTGTTTGACAAAAGGCTAAAACCTGAAAAGGTCTGTGGTATGGAAAGTCATTTCAGTCTCTAAGAGGACTAATAACTCAAAAAAGATAAATGCCATCTTAAAAGTAAAATAATTAAGATAAAAGCAGAAATGTGGATGCAAATGTATTCATTTTAAACCCCTACAAATGTGAGCTCTTTATGTCTTTGTCTCTTTCTGTCTATCTCTTATTTTTCTCTCCCTCTGTTTCTTCTCTCCCTCTCTCTTCACACACACACACACACACACACATACACGCATGCACGCACGCATGCACATACACACCACATTAGTTCTAGATATCAATCAACAAGCATGTATTAAGTTCCAACTGTGTTTCAGGTAATATACTATATGAGAGATATACAAATACAGTAAGCCCAGCCTCAGTCCCCCTCAAGAGCTGGGCCCACATTGACAATTGCCTACTGAATATTTCCAACTGGATGCCCCATAAGCATCTCAAACCAAACACGTTCTAAAGTGTACGTTTTTCCTGAAACCCTTACCTGTTGGGGCAAAAAGGCGTTTGTGAATTCCAATAGCCAAGATGTCTAGGATAAGTGGTGAAGGAACATTATTTCAAAATATTCATATTGTAAATTCAATACCATAACCCAAGCAATAGACAAGGTAGGTAAGGAGCTCACTGTTCGTTACACTGTGTTAACTAAGACCTGGGTTCAAGACTACATCCGTGAATGACTTTGCGTGAGTCCATTTCCCTCATTGCTTCCTTTGTAAAAATGAAGGGCTTGAACTAGACAAACCCTAATGGCCTCCAGCTCTGGGATCCTGGGATTGCAAACAGCATTTCCTTAGGTTCTCTGATTTCTCAACCTGCTGCAGCAGCAGCACTAAATTAAGAACTAAAGAGGATCCTAGGAGCTCTAGAGTTGGAAGGGACACCAGAAGTCATGTAGCCTACCCCCCCCCTCATTTTACAGATAAGGAAACCGAGGCCCAAGTAGGTTAAGTGACTTGCTGGAGATCACACATAAGATCAGAGAACTAAAGCTGGCAGGGACCTCAGAGACCATCCAGCCTAGTTCCCCCTGTTCCCTATTTTGCAATTGAGGAAACTGAGGCCCAGACTGGTCAAGTGACTTGGCTAATGATACACAAGTAGTAAGTAGCTGACACTCCAGATCCTGTGCTCCTTAGGTAACCATGAAAATTAGAAAGCTGCACAACTCTGATGGTATTTGGATGCAAAGAATAGGGTCTTTATATTCTCAAAGCAGTGTAAAAATCTCTCAGTTACAAAGACCCAGTATATCTCAAGATCTAACTATGTTGAGGAGCAGAATGGTGTGGTAGACAAAGAGGTGATCCCAGAATAAGGGGTTAAATCCCACCTCTGATATCCACTGACTGTGGGATTCTGGCCAAGTCACTTGACTCCTCTGGCTCAGGCAGCACTCTAAGTGGCAGGGCAGGTGCTCACCTTCATGAGAAGAATGGGCACAAACCTGGATTACAAAGGTAAGAAGAGACATACACACAATAATCCCATGGCCCATGCAACTCTTACTTAGAACACTGTAGAACCTCGATGCCTTTTCTCTCTTCATGGAGCCTTCTCCCAGCTCGCTCATGGCTACAGCATCTCTGCTGGGTTGCCAGGATCTGCTCCTTTGTGTATCTAAGTCTTTTTAGAGAGTGTAGAGGTTAGTGCTTGCTGGCTGAGTACTGGGGGCCACTAGCTGTGGTTAGAATGCCAGCCCTTGAGTTAGGAAGACTGATGTGGCCTCAGACATTAGTTATGTGACCCTAGGCAAATCACTTCACCCTGTTTGCCTCAGTTTCCTTATCTATAAAATGACTTGGAGAAAGAAAGGGAAAACCATTCCAGTATCTTGGCTACAAAAACCCAAATAGGGTCACAAAGAGGTGGCTACAACTGAAAACAACCAAACGACAAAAGTGAGTATCAACTGTACCTTAAAACATTCTTGAACTCATTAACTATCAAACTGCTAGATAGGACTTCTCCTAGAGGTCGAGTTATGCTTCAAAACATTAGGGCCAAAATTGGAGGGAAGGGAAGGAGGGAAAAGCCTCTTCTCTCCACCATGCTCTCTGGTATAGGCATAGGGGTCACACTCCCAAAGTAGCTCCCAGACTAGTCTCTCTCAGATCTAGGGTACTTGGCTTCTTAAGGATGCTCGGGGAGGGGTCAAAATTTATCCCCTCCAGTGGTTTGTTGCCCTTTTTGATTCCATTAAAGAGAAAGGGTTTGTTTTTTAAACACTTCTTAAAGGAATAATAGGATTTTAAAAAAGATATCTGTGTTCCCTCTCTCAGGGAGAGCAGTTTCTTTTTGTAACTTTTTTTTGGGTTGTAAATTTAATAAACATAAGCGAAGGTAAACATTTGCATTGGCAAGAACAATAAAAAGGGAGATTGTTTATGAAACTGCGAAATACAGGTTGTCTTTTTAAAAAACAACTATATATAGCTTGTGGGATTTTGTTTTTGTTTTAGTGAATTCAAATTGAACATAGCAGTTCCAACACTGTCTTGTTTGTTTGTGTCCCCTTCTGAGGGAAAACAACAGGAAGTTAGCAAGTCTTCATTAACATATTGGTACTTTTTATGTGTTATCTGCCCTTTGCTTTTGGGTGTGGGAGAAACTAATTGGTTAGAGACCAATTTCTCTTCTCTTCCCTGCCCCCCCCCGCACACACACACACACATATACACAATACATATGTACCCAAAATACACATATGTGTACATATAATGTCAGGTTATGTATGGTATACATGTCTACATACATATGTACGTAGGAGACTATGTATATATATATATATTTATATATAGATAAATGTAAGTAGATTATACGTACACGCATGCATGCACACAGGCACACACACACAGGTACACACAGAGGTGCAAACACATCTCCTTTCCACACTTTTTGGGACCAAGGATTGTTTTCACTTTTGTCTTTGCATTCCCTTAATCTAAGACACATAGTAGGAACTCCTAAATGTTTTGTGATTATGAATCCTTTCGCCCAATAACTAACAACAGCAAATACCTTCTAAGATCCCTTCTAGAGTGTGGGTAGCCTATTGAAGAATCATGGGGATTTTCTCTGGCTAACAGTGGTGTCTTAAACAAGAGTCCATAAAAAGA
>JAQQSW010011353.1:0-12780 GCA_028646575.1 Pseudocheirus occidentalis
GGAATTAAGGAAGTCATGGCACCCTTCCAGGTGTCTGTTCTTTCTTTTATCAAAGGAAGAGTTTAGGGTTTGTATGCCATGATTCTTTTATATTTTTCCCATTTTCCACTCATATCAGGCTTTGTCGACTTTCTCATTTTCCTCTGGGACCTCAGATGGCTGGTAGCATTTTCCATTTTTTGGCACTTCTGAAATGATGAGTTGGCTCATAGATATCCCAGGCAGAAAGCTTCAGACTGGATGTGCTTCTTTGTTTCTTTATCAGTGAATTAGGTTAGTGGAGAGAGATCTGGGACTGGAGTCAAGAAGATGTGAGCTCAAATTGAGCATCAGACAATGCCTAATTTTGTGACCCTGGACAGGTCATTTTACCGTGTTTACCTTAGTTTCCTCATCTGTAACATGAGCCACAGAAGGAAATGGCAAATCATTCCAGTATGTTTGCCAAGAAAACCCGAACAGGATCACAGAGTCACACATTAATGAAAAGATGAACAGCAGCAATTCAAATTGAAAGAGGATTGATACAAGAAAGTCTGACTTTGGTCTGCTCTTTGGGGTCTCCTCTAAGACAGAATCAGGGGAAGAAACATCTAGTCGACAATGTGACCCCCACCTCACATCCATGGTGCTTGGGGCTTGCTTCATTCATGCTACACTGGCTTCTGGACTGTCTCCCTATGACTTCTGCATCTACATTAACTGGAGCAGCATTTCAGTCCTCCAGTGATTACATCCTTATTGTCCAGCACATCCCTGGCTGGATACACATGGAATGCAAATTTATTTTAATTTTAGCTCAATAAAAACATAAGCAAGAAGGCAGATGAGGCACCAGAAATGGTGCTTTGGGGCTAAATTGCAATGCTACCTGGGTTATCTGGGCTGGGGGTTTCATGGAAAGGCAAGAGGGGAGGTGGGAAGAGGTGGAGGTGCAGGAATGGGATCTCAGCATCTCTGGCATTTTGCTCGTTATGAGAGACTGGCCAAGTCATGGCATTTTTCTAGGTTCAAGTTTCTTCATTTGGAAAACAGTGATGAATACTTATACCTTCTGGTTAGCATCAGCTAGGGTTGGAAGGGATCTCAAAAGTCATGTAGCCCCATGCCCTCATTTTACAAATGGGGAAACTAAGGCTGGAGGAGGGTGAATGACTTGTCCAAGGTGACTCAGGCACAGTCTTAGAGGATGGAACTGAAGGCCTCCAATTTAAGAAACAGTCTTTTCCCCCATAGTACTCTGTTCCCAGGGTTACTGTGGGGAAAGTCCTTGGCCTATTTTAAAGACCCCCTTATTTATTTCTTTTAGTGTTGATGAAAAATGAAATTTGGGTTTCTGTGCACCTTCTGCTTGTGACAGGACATAATGATGACTTAAAAAGGAAAAAGGGCCTGAAGGTTTAGAATAAAAATGATGCTGCCGCTAGCATGGGCTCCAGTGGAATCATGTGGATTAAGCTCCTTGTGAATCGCCAAGGGCTCTAGAAATGGCAAGTACTGTTCTTAACTCATCTTCCCCTAGTTTTTGATGGTGAAAGTCTTGAGACTAGTCCTTGTCTTACTATTATTCAGTGTTTTACAGGCAGAAAGGGGGAAATCCTTTTACTGATATTGTGGTTGTCACTATTGCTCCCCAGTCTTAGAGACAAAGGGTTGTCTACCTCCCCTTGAGGCAAAGGACCAAAGGAATAAAAGTCAGGTGTCTTCAGGTGTCTTCAGAGACTGAGAACTTTCCACAGGCCACCAGCTTAATGACATGCCCTTTGGACCAGCTGAAGAAAGGCTTGGGGCTTGTTTGTTTTTATAAAATAAGAGCTGAAGATGTGTGGGTAAACCTGGGCTGTGCTTCTAATTAAGGAAAAGTAGCCTTTCCCAGAGCTGGTTGGAGCAGCCAGGCTGTGTTCTCATTGGTAGTCATTGTGGAGGGGATAGAGGACAGCAGCAGGACAGAGCAGCAGTGGATGGCAACAAAGAGAAGTCATTCTGGAGGGAAAGGTTAGAAGGAGAAGAAGGGTAAGGCCATGAAAGGAGCTGTGGGATTGGGAACCAACCACAGATCCACCTGTATCAAGGCCCTCAATGTTTGGCCAAGCTTGGTAGTGACTTGGTTTTTACCTACATTAGCCCAGGATTGTGTGTGTGTGTGTGTGTGTGTGTGTGTGCGCGCGCGCGCATGTATGCATGTGTGCATTTGTGTCTGTATCTGTGTGTCCAACATGTGGGGTGGAGTGGGGGTGTTGGAGGAAAGGTGGATCTGTGCATGTGGGATCCTTGAGAATGGTTGCATTTCTTAGTTTTTCCCTTGAAGACACCCCTGCTTTTCTTCCTCTATCATATACTTTAATACAAAGCCATTGCTGTTGTGGCCATCCTATTCTGATTATACAGAGTCCTGAACTGAATGTGAAGCCCACTACTGACCATAAGAAGCAGTTGTATGGATGCCGAGGGTCATGCCCATCATGTGAATCTTGTGGCCAGTCTTTGGCCTGCTCCCTCACCCTAGGTACACTTTGGTTCAGTACATGATCACTGTCTTTCAGTAGACTTTCTATTGAAATCTAGACCAGTCTTCTTCAGGTTACGTTTGGAATGACTAGCATGTCTGACTGGTCATTTGAGTTCACAAAATGATGAGACTGGAAAGGACACAGGATGTCCTCTGGTCATAAGATCAGAGATGTAGAACTGGAAAGGCCCTTAGCAGTCAGTAAAGCTAATGTCCTTATCTTAAGATAAGATACAGAGGTGGACGCTGAGGCAGCGGGAGAAGTGACTTGTTCAGGATCACGTGGCAAAGTCCAGGGTGATGATTTCCCTTGTGTGCCACTATATCTCTTTGACAAATGTCCTTCTGTGTCCCTGTGGCTCAGCAGTGGCCTTCCCATGTGATTACTACTTCCTGTTTCATGGTGGTAGCTCTCTCGCTTGTGTCTCCTTGATTGCAGCAGAAGAGCAGAGTCAGGGAAGGGGTACTTTGTGCCAGAGCCCAGTTTCTGCTGTCTGGATCTCCAAGTTCACTTAGGAACTCTTTATGTGGAATAAAGCTTTCCCCTTGTGCAGCCAGCTTCATCCACGATTGCCTCCCACTCCCACTCTGAAGACAAACAACTATGGGATTTAAGGCTTGAGCTTGGGGTGAGGAAGGATGTTCCCCCTTTCCTGCTGGCAGAACTCGGTGTCCAAATGAAAGGCCTGTGTCCGTGCTTGGCATGTTGCCTTCAGGCCCTGCTTCCAGCTCCATTGTGTCTGTGCCTGGTGCCCAAGGCGGGCATTTACACATCCGCATAGTGGCCTGATCATTAGGCTGAGCTCCTTAGCTTTGTAAATGACTGCAATGTTACTGGCTCTGAACAAAGCTCTGAGAAAAATGGCCCACCCAGGCCCCAGCCAGAAGCTGAGGCACTAAGCCTCCCCTGCCAAAGATCCCCTTTGCCATCACTGTCCAAGGGCACCACCGCCTCTTTGATGGCCACAGCCTTATCACTGGCTCAAAGAAGAGCTGCTCACCATCCTGGATGGTGAGATTACAAAGCTGTTTTCTTCTTGTCTTTTCTTTTCAAAAGGGCTTCCAATTAATCTGAAAGCTCTGATGTTCTTAAGCAAGAATCATTTCATTTAATGTCAGGATGAAGATGGTTCCTCAGTTTGTGAAGTCAAGGTACTCAGAAGGGATAGGAGGACGGCCAGGAGCTGACTACCCACTGCAATTTTACATTAAATAAATTAAAATCTGATAACATTGTCAACAATGCCACTACCCATCATAGGAAAATACTCTGCTGGGGGTTAAAATATGATCCTCTTTCTACCTGGGCCCAGGCTCACCATTCATTCCTCAAGCACTAAAGTTCCTTTTCATATTTATGAGCTATAGTTACATAATACACCAGGGATGGGGGACTGCTAGAGGCCTGGCCTCAGGGAAGAGAAGAGTCAGATTCAAGGCCTGACATACACTGAGCATTGTGACCCTGGGCAAGTCTCAAGTCACTAGAATTTTCAGAGGACTCTCTGTGAGGCCATAAGCTATAGAACATTTGCCAATATGCAAATGCTACGGTTTTCCATACTGGGACTTTTCTAGTCTGGACTCCCTAAAAAGAAAAAAAAAATGTTTTTGTAGGAGGAAACATTGTTTGGGGGAAAGAGAATTGGATTTTGAGTGAAAGGACCTGTGTTCAAATCCAGAACCTGGCACTTATTCTCTTTGTGACCTCAGGGAACTCATTTATCTTTGGTGGCTTCAGGTTCCTCACCTGTGTGATGAGAGGGGTGGAGTCCACTCTAAGGCTTCTTCCAAGTCCAGAGCCCAAGACTCTGTCAGGATCTAAGGACAACTTTACCTGGTTGGGTCTTTTCCAAGTGTGAGATCTTCTGGATCACCCTGATCACTCTGGGAGGACATGTCTAACCAGGACTGTAACAAGCAGGCCAGAATTTCCAGGAAAAGAGGAAATGTAGCTCTTCAAAGTTCCCTCTTGACCTAATTGGTTTCATTTCCCAAGTGATTATGAAGCAGTTAGGTTTGTGCAACAAGTTGGTTCACTGACTTCACGTACCTTTCTTGGGGTCCAAAGCATGACTTTACCTCCATCTCCAGCGGCTATCCAAGTATTCCCTGACCATGCTTCCCTCACACTGACCATCCCTCCCTCAATCCATCTATCTATCCATCGACTCCTCACTCCATTCATTCCTCCTTCCCTCCCTCCATCCTTCCATCCCTCCATCCATCCATGAATACATCCATCCATCCCTCCATCCATCATTGGAGAGCAGAGTAGTTTCCTCACTGTCCTCTTTATGGGGCATCAGTCACTCCATCTGAGCACTAACTAGAGAGCTAGAATTTGGAAGCTTCCACTTCCTGCCTGAGTGGACCTTGGTTTCCTCATCTGCGAAAAGAGGACATTGGACTAGATAAGCTTTGATTTCTCTTCCAACTCCTTCCATCTCTGTGCTGGAAGGTCTATGGACATTTTTCCATATCCTATCCCCTTGGATCCCTGAGAAGCCAGGGAGGGTAAGAAAATGATGCCTACAATGTTGGAGGCAAAGACTAACATTTCTGTGAAGCCCAGAATGGGTCAGCAACTGAATGCTACTCAGGGCCCATGACTAAGTCAGTAGGTCATGATCCTGCAGATGATGGCTTTCAGATTAAGTAGCAAGAGGGAAAATGCCCAGAGTGCAGTCAAGGAGGTGGGCCTGGGACTTTGGCAAAGCCGAGTCCAAAGACATTGACCTGGTGGCCAGCCAAAGGCCATTTGTGATCATTTGATTTCCTCATTACTGAATAAAAGACCATGCAAAGGCCTTGGAGGGCAGTAAGGCCAGCGTACAGCAGAACCCAAATCCCCTTTCCCCACCAAGAGTGCTTCAGCCTCTGCTTAGAGACCTGCAGTGAGGGAAAGCTCCGTCCTTCTTTGGGACACAGCTGCCTGCATTGGGATAGCTTGACAGTGGGAAAGAATCTTTCTTTCATTCCAACCTGAAGTGACTTCGTTGTGTTTTCCACCCTTTGCTGAGAATAGTGTTTGGTCCATTTTCCACAAGGTACAATGGAGTAAAAATCAGAGGACCTCAGTTTAAATGCTGCCTCTATTCTTCAAGTCCTGTTCTTGAAAAAAGTCACTTGGGGGCAGCCAGTTGGTGAAGTGAATAGAGCACTAGCCCTGGAGTCAGGAGGACCCAGGTTCAAATTCAGCCTCAGATATTTAACACTTAATAGCCATGTAACCTTGGGCAAGACACTTAACCCCAATTGCCCCGCCTTCCCCCCACCAAAGAAAAACATTTTAAAAGTCACTTAAAGTCTTTGGGCCTCAGTTTCCACAATGGTAAAATGGGGGGGGGTTATATTAGATGACATGTGCGGCCCCTTTGAAGTCTAGAGTTACCGTATTATAACCATATGAAGACTGCCATCATGCCATGAGACCACCTTTAGTCTTATCCTCTCCAGGATGGATATTCCCGATTCCTTTCACTGAACCTCCTGCAACATGATCCCAGGAGGCTTCACTATTCTACGTGGCCCCCTCTGGAGGCTCCTTAGCTTCTCCATGCCCTTCCAAAATGGAACCCACTTTTCTGGCTATGGTCAGAACAGTATAAAATACACCAGGGTGATAACCCCCAAGCTCCTGATTTGTTGGGACTCTCTCTGTTAAGAGCAATTCTGGCCACAGCTCTCTTTGTGAAGATCTAGAGACATGTTGGTGATAAAATCATAGGATATCAGCCCGAGGAAGAGCTAGGGTCCAAGTCCTTCATTTGATGAAAGGAGTCTGAGGCTCAGGGCGTTTGAGACTTGTTGAAGGACACTGGTCAGCATGTAGGTGAGTGAGGAGGCAAACCAGAGCCTACAATCCCATGAGCCTTTGCTCTCCATCAAGTTGCTGATGTTGGCTGACTGTGGCTCCTTGGCACTGAGCTATACAAAGGCTTCCTTTTAAACAAGAACTCAATTTCTATCTTTGTACAAGAAGCATTACCTTTTAGAGACCATTTCCTTCCTGGCTAACATAACTATAGTTCCTCCTTCTGAATATTCTTTTCTCTTTACCATTGTTGGAAGCATCATTTTCTAGTTCATTGAAGTTTATTTTGTGGAGCACCAAGTTCACTCTGCCACTCCATTCACTCTGAGCTTCCATGTTTCAGAAAGGCCCTCCTTCTGGAAAGGAAGCATCCAGAAGAAGGAAGCTGGGGGGAAGAGTACGGGTGGGTCTGAAGCCACAGCAGAGGTCTCTACTTAGGGATGTGGGGTGATGAAGTCCAGAGAAGAGAAGATCTAGTGAGGGCAGGGCATCTGTCTTCAAGTAGAGGCAATATTTTTGGCAGTTGAAAAGAGAACCCTATTCATAATAAAAAAATTTCTGAGTTTGGTTGCTACTTCCTCATTCTTAAGAGCTGTGAGATTTTGGCTTTATTATATACCTTCTTGGGCTTCTTTTTTTTTGTCTCTAGAATGAATAGAAGTAGTAGAAACTGATCTTATTCTAGGAAGACCTTAGAGAATTTGTTCGTAGAAGAGCAACTAAGGCTGTTTCCATTGGTCCTAGAAGGCAGAAAAAGGGGATAGGGGTTGGAAAGAGGGCAGACCGTGAGAGGACTCTCAGAGGCAAATTGGAATGATACAAAGTACAGTTGGCTGCCTATGGGTCACCAGTTTGCTTCAGAGCACGACTAGTGGAGAATCTTCAAGACAACATGGCCTCCAAAGTCCCTCCTAACACTAAAAGTCTGCCAATCTGTGACACCCTGCAATTGAATAATTTTTAATTGAAATTCAAATGTGTGTATGTGTGTGTGTGATTTCTGCCTCCCTAGAGAACATTTCTTTAGCACTCCCAGGATCTGCAGTTCTGCCAGGGTGGTCACCATTTCCTCAGTTTGCTGTCTGCATATTAGCCCTGATGTCTGGCTCCTCCTGCTTTAAGTCTGACTGAATATTAACCACAGGCTCGCAGAACTGTACACACAGATCATGGCCAGCCAAACTCTCCATCACCTCTCCAACATTGACTTTGGTTGTGGAGAGCTGCTGTGACCAATACTCCATCACCTTTGTAGAAACCCTGGTGAGGAGTATCTATGATTGTCCTGCTCAATTAGCCAGAAACGTGCTCAAAGATTCTTCTTCAGATGTGGGCACTGGAAAGGGCTGTAATTTTACCCCAACACTTGCTCCAAGCCCAACCCTTAACTCTCCCCATGCTTTGCATAGAGATGGGGACTTCAAACAATCTTCTTTCCCTGAGCGTTCTGCTCTAATTATTCTCTCCTCTCATGTCACTTCACTACAGCAAGAGCCAGAGATCTAGAGGTGGAAGGGCACTTAGAGGCCATCTAATCTAACCCCCTAATACTAGAGATGAGGAGACTGAGGCCCAGTCAGGTGAAGGGCTTTGCCCAGGTCATACAGTTACTAAGTCTCAGAGCAGCATTTGAACCCAGTCTTCCCGACTCAACTCCAGCATTCTGACCCCTGTATGATGCTGTTCTCTGTAAAAGGAAAAGAGAAATCCTCACATTTTGAAGGGACCATATGTTCCATTACTGTATTCGTACGTGAAATCTTTCTAGCTAAGAGAAGGCCCAGTCAGCCCCTGAGCTGTCCCTGGTAAAGCCTCCAAGATCCACAGTCATCTCCATCTATGGATAAGGCTTTAATGAAAAGTGAAGGCCTCTGCATGCTAGATGTTGGCTTACCTCTTCTCAATGCATTTGCTGAAGTGACTCATGCTTTCTGTAATATTTGGACTGGGCCTGAGGTTTTGAGTCCCTCTGAGTCTGACTACTCCATACTTCCTAGCTGACCTTAGACAGTCATTCACCTTCCTTGGCCTAAGTTTCGTGATCTCTAAAATAAACTGTCCTTGATGACTTCTAAATCAAAGATCCTGTGATTCTGGAGCTGCATTACGTGTCATAACGACTTACTTAGGGGCTACTCAGGTGGGGAATCTGACAGCTCCTGTACTCACCAGGCCTGGAATCTCGGGTTTTTAGAGGCCTTGTTTGAATTTTTCTGTTGCCTCTCTTGCTTGTACTGATGACTTCTTGGTTTTGCCGGTGTATTTGTCACCAAAACCCTTCCCCTTCTTTCCTCCCTCAGGAAATAAATGAAAATCTTCTAATGTTCTTTGGTCTGAGGAACTAGATCACCAGTGGGTTAGAACAGTGTGTCATGGAGAGTAAGGAATCTCTGAATGCAATCAGATATCACAATGAAAGCCAGGCTTTGGAGGAGGGACCTCAGGGGCTTTCCAGTGAGTAAGTCAGAGACAATAGGTCATAGCTTGGTCCAGGGCTTCTCAGCAACTCTGTTGCTCAACTTCCTGGGCCTTCACTAGCTTCCTGTTCACTGATGTTTCTAGGAGGTGGAATATTCCAGTTATCTTTGAGTCCCAGGCTGTGGTTGTCTTACCTCAATTAACCACACCCTTGAAGGCAATACCATCCTATTGTTATAGAGCCCTGACTGTCTAAGTAGGCACTCTGTAATCTCCAGAAAACCCAGAAAACAGGGGACAGAAAGGAAAGCCCTGACCTCCACACTGGTTGTGCCCATCTGCTAATTGGGGCCCATCTCTAAAAGTGGCATATTCAGGGGAACTTTGAGTTCTCATCCTGAGATCTCAAGGCATTTTAAATACACACACATTCAATGCACACACACATACACATGTACACACATTCATATATACACAATTGCACATGTACACACACACAGATACACACATACACACATGAATACACACACACTGCTCACACATACTCTCACATACATACACACATACACACATGCACATGTGCCCATATGAGCATGTCTAGAAGAAGAAAAATGAAAGGTGGCCATGAGTTTAGCCACCCTGTAAATCCTTCCTGATGACTGTGAGCTTGTCCAGTTCTCTGGCTCCAACACTGCAGTGACAACATGATGAAGTAGGAACAACACAGAAAATGGAGCTAGAAACCCTGAGTCTGATCTGAACTCACTATTTAGAAGCTCCATGACACCATTTTGCTCATTGATATGCACAAAAGTGGGGCTACTGCTGATCCTGATGCCCTCCTGGTGGTATTGGGAACCAAGGGTTTGGGAAGCCAGGCTGCTCTCTGGAGAGGAGCTGCTTCTCATTACATCACGAAATTATGCCGGAATGTACTGACCCTTTAAGGAAAGCAGATCTTACATTAGAGTAATGGAAGACACTTAGGGATTTGGGAGATTCCAGAATGACTGATGGCACCCACAGGGTAAGACTGATACTTGGGTCTTCCATGCAAAGTTTCCCTTTGGGGAAGAATGCCCTCCTCTCTGCCTTCCCTTGCTGAGACAAGGAGGACTCCGGATGTGCAGCTTTGAATACACTGCCAGGCTTGCTTGATGTGACTGTTAATTTTGCTGAGATACTTGTCTTCTTCTCTCTCTCTCTCCTCCTTTCTATTACAAGTGATGACTCTCTGGGGAGTGGAAGAAGAATAAAGACATTGCACACACACACATTTGTTTTGCTTTTAAAGAAAAGAAAGCATTTCTTAGTGGAAAGTGCAGAATGTTTTTCATATCTCAAAACAAATAGTTTTTCGTTATTATGAATTTAAGAATACAGCATCATGTGTCTTTGTGAAGACAAAAACTGTTTTGGTCTTCCATCAACATTGCTAGTGAACAGCGTGCAGAACAGCAGTGTCAGGGCCAGTACAAATGACCCCAGGTTCTCTTGTGAGGGAGTTTACAAATGCAGACTTAGCAGAAATGACCATGACCTTTCAAGTAATAGTCACCAATCCAACCAAAGAGCTTCTGAGCTCTAGTATCACTTTCTGGCCTGGTGAATGTATTACAGGATCCATGACTATATTCATAGACCAGGCCAGCTTCACCTCCCTCCTCCTTCCCTTTGAAATGTAATCAAATCAACACTACCATTGCTACTGGAATAGCCATGTCCAGTCTACTTCCTTGTGGCTCTCTTTATGTTCCCTGTGACTCCTTAAAGTAAAGTTGGCCTGGCCACCACCTCCCATTTATAGTGTTTCCCGTTATTAGAATGTAAGCTTCTGAAAGCCAGGGGCAGTTTGGAATTTGGATGCTTGGCACAGATTGAGCCCTTAATGAGCTTTTGAATTCTTTCAGTTTTGTATCAGAGAGAGATTTTCTTTTTGTGGTGGTGTATCCAGTGGGAGAAGGTTTTAGAAGGCCCACATGGATCCATGATTCAGTTCAATCAATGCTAAAGTATTAAGCACCTATTTTCTCCCAGGCCCAAAATCCTGTAACATGAATCTATATTTCTAGCAGCTTGCATTTTACAGGGGAAAGTGAGGAGCACTGCACTTGAAGGAGCAAGTACCAACCAGCAATGATACAGGAGTGCCAAACAGGGGAATTGGGAAAGGCTTTGGTAGAGGGTGGCATTGAAGAGCACTCCTAGCATTCAACCATGATGAGAAGCCTAAGCAAGGCACTGTGATAATCTGGGGCTACAAATAGAACACAGACAAAAAATTGAGCTGGTCTCTGCCTTCAAGGGCAACACATAGCACAAGGCATAAAAAGAAGTTGACGTGGGGCCAGAGAGAATGAAATTACCCATACAGAGACATGGTAGCAAAGTCCAGAGTGTCAGAAGCAGAGCTGGGAGAGGAGTGAAGGCTTGCTGACCTGGGACCTTCCTCAAAATGGATATTCACTGATGATCTCAACAACGGAAGAAGTGAAGTCCAGGGACTATGGGGTGTTTCAGTGTGGGAAGGCAACTGATACATGACAGCCAAGTTCAGTGAGTCTTGAAGTCAAACCAAGAGAGTTAAGAGATAGAATGCTATGTATGGGGGAGGCCAAGCAGACCAATTGGTCAGTAACAAATGATGTGTGAGCAGAAGTAATGTACAATAACTTTGTACAAAGAATTTGGAGTTAGATTGTGAAAGATTCTAAACATGAGGCAAAAAGATCATCTTTTCTTTTAGAGGCAATAGGAAATCACTGTGGCCCCTTCAACAGAGGTGTGATGGGTGTGATGGTCTATTGCAAACTCTAGCTTTCCCCATATTTTGCGATTCTTGCTCATAGAGGTTCCACCCAGAACACTGCAGGCCTTGTGATGGGTCTTGTAGTATCATGGGAACAAACATAGCTGTCATCCTGCATGCCTGCCACATGACCATTCAATCTCCTGTCCTGTTACTGGTGTCCTTGATGATATTTCTTTTATCCTCTATCCTACTCCCCCCATACCTTCTGTAGAGTTTTTTCTGTAGCCCACAATTTATCTCAAGCTGACCATCAGGATATTTTTGTAACAGAAAGTAATTTTGAGTTAGATTTGGAGATAAGAAGACACTTCTAAGAAGAAATTTAGGCCCAAGTCAGACTTTCACATGATCCTGCCCAGGAAAAAAATGAGGGCCTTTGTTCTATATGGCACTAATATTCCTCTACTCCTTGCTATTCATTTACTTCATTTCTCTTGAAACTTGGGGTGTGGTTTTCCACATCATTTCTAGAGGACTTTCACAATTTCTATCACGGCTCTTTTTCAGGATCCCTCTTTCTCAAACATATTTCTCTTTGGATTAATTTCTTTTCTTGGTAACAGTGTCTCTCCCATCAGTCTCTCCTTCATTGCCTTCCATTCCTTTCCATTCTCTGCATTTCCCTATTTCCTTCTTCATCTCTTCTATTCACCTTGTTCATCATAGATATTTTGTAGGGAACTATAGCCAGTTCATTTTGCTACATAGGCCCTGATGTTGAACCAAAAAATCCAGAAATGGAACAAAATCTGAATAAACAGAGAGATAAGTGTTTGACCCTGAAGAAAAGGAAGGCTATTGTAGGCTTATGTCATGACCTCGGTAGAAAAGACCTTCATGACTCTTGAAGTGTGGAATGTGTGATGCCTGTTTAATCTGTTTCCTGGAAATTCCTGGGGATATGCTCCCTATAGGATTTCTCTCTTCATTTGGATTTTACTGTTCCTGATGAGTGTGACCTGTGGAACTGCTTCTGAGAGCCTCCCTTCCCAAGTGGAATTCAGGCAAGTCGATGTTTGAAGCCTTTGGCTCCATATCAAATGGGAATCCTAAATGAGACTCAACTGTGTCCTCGATTCTGTTGGGTGATTGTATCAATAATGAGATATTCACAACACCCATGATGGTTATGAATATGTTGGTGTAGTTTTGGATCACAAAATATAGCAAACTCTCCACATGGAAGGCAGAACCAAGGTCTTTATTCAGAAACCATAACACTGA
>JAQQSW010011354.1:0-12780 GCA_028646575.1 Pseudocheirus occidentalis
TCCTTCTTTCCTCCCCTCTCTCTCCCTTTATCTCTTCTTCTCTTTCTCTTTCTCCCTTTCTTCTTTCCTTTCTTCCTTCCTTCCTTCTTTCCTCCCTCCCCCTTCTTTCTTTACTTTCTTACATGTGTTCAAGCAAAAATGAGATGCATAACTGTCAGGAATGTTTTACTGAGAATTGCTGCATGGGGTGAGCAGCAGGTCCTTTCAGGTCTCTTTTAATTATATAATTCATGGGTTTTTTTTCCATATACTAAAAGATGACTTTACATTGTATGGGATAGAATTTTCTCCTTTAATAATAGAAGCCTGTTCTTTGTCTCTGTGGTACCCCATTTCAATTACTTCTGCTTGGAAATTATTATAGACTCCTCATGACATTCACACACAAATGTGACTCTGCATCTTCCATCTTTCCTTCACTCTACTTCAATTAAATTTTGTATAGAATTGACCTTGGTGCTCTAAGGCTGTACCAAGAGGTCCACAATATCCATTGATGCCTACTAAGATGGAAAGCCTTCAAGAATGACCCTGGTGCCAGATTGTCTGTTATTCTGCTGATGGTAATCACCAAGATTAGCTGTAGGGTAATGAGTGAGTTTGGGTTTTTTAGTGCCAGGGAAGAATGTTTGCCAAGTTATGGAGAAATGGGATTTGTGTTATTGGACCTTGTTATTGGATTTTGACATAAACACATAGACATGAAAGTTTGAAGTAAGGACCTCCTCAAAATAAAGGGAGCAGGAAAGGCAACAGGATGCAACCAGCAGGCTAAACTAAAACAAAGTAATTTTTAATATTTGTGGTAATAACCCAAAAGCTTCAGTATAGCATGAGGTGACCATGGTCGCTCAAAGGCCATGCCATAAGAGTATGTATGAACTCTTAGAAAATCCTAAGCTGGAAATATTTTAAGTATGGGCTCAATAATAAGGAAAGAGAAAGAAGGGTAGAGAATAAGCATTTATACAGTCCTTACTCTGTGCCAGGCAAAGAGTAATTTTTTTGTTTTTGTTTTTTTACAAATATTATCTAAATTATTATTACAAAAATATTTTTACAAATATCAGAATTATTATTACAAATATTTACAAATATTTTACAAATATTACAAATATTATCTCATTTGATCTTCCTAAGAATCCCAAGAGGTAGGTGATGTTATAATTCCCATTTTGCAGTTAAAGAAACTGAGACAAATACAGGTAAGTAACTTGTCCAAGTTCACACAGCTAATAAGTGTCTGAAGCTGGATTTAAATTCAGGTCTTTCTTACTTCAGTTCCAGTGCTCTATTCATTTGCTACCAACTGCCTCTTACATAAAATAAGTAAAGCACTCATTAAATCTTAAAGTGCTTCATAAATATGATGACTATGATGATGATGATGATGATGGTGATGGTGATGGTGATGGTGATGATTACTGAGGACAAAACTAGCTAAGATAAAAAGTTTTTTTTACCAAGTGACTGGCCACCAGGTGATGGTTTCTTTTTGGCTCCAGCACCTCATAAAACTATCTCCTAAAACTGTGTGTGTGTGTGTGTTTGTGCGAGTGTGTGTGTGTGTGTGTGTGTGAATTTTCATCAGTGAAAGGAGATCCTGCAATAGTGAGGTCAGGGGCCTTTCAAAGCTAAAGAAGTACAAATATGATTCCTGGGTTTTGTAGGTTGCACTTCAGAGAAACATGACTTTACTGCTGTGGGGACCTCTAATGCTTTCCATACCAGTTTGCCTACTCAAGTATGTGAATCTTGACTATGAAAAGCAGAGTAGAAGCAGAGTATGTCGATCACAACAACTCTGAAAACTAAAGTCATGAATGTGTTCATTAGAAACATTGTTTGTAATTAAAGGACTACTGTAGAATATGATTTTTTTAATGGGTTAGTAAAGTAAAAAATTGCATGAATCAGATTATATTTAAAAACTTCACTGTTTGCCTGGGACCATAAATCCAAAATGAGGGGTATGCTGCTCAATGCTTAACCACCAACCTTCTTTAAAAAATGTATTTGGGGTATACTTTTAAGTTTAATCTTCATCATTAATATTTTCTCCATATTTTCTTAAGTCTAGGTAATCAAGAAAAATTAAATCAAATTTATAGCATTTGCCAATTTTTGAGGCATAAGTGTTCACACCAAAAAATTGACAATGGGATTTCATGAGCCAGGATGAACTGGCTCCTGCATGGCCCTGCCTTAAATATTCATCACAAGTGGTCATCTAGCCTTTGAAGAGCTCCAAATAATTGTGACCTCATCCCATTCCCTATTAGGTTTTGCCATTGTTCACTTCTCCATTTAAGAAAGAGAAAATAGGTGAGCTTAAGGGATAGAGGAAAGAACGTCTTTTAACCAAAAGGATAAAAACGCTTTTCTTTTGTTTTGCAAAATACATGCCCTGGCTTTGGTCTAAAATGGGTAAGTTTGGTTTTGGTTTTCTGAGATGTTAGCTCTTTTCCACGTACCACTGTTTGCTGACTCCTCCAATTTGAAATGACTTTCTTGGTGACTCAGAAAGGAAAACATAAACATGGAAATGTTATTAATAAAACTTTAAAAGTTAATTCAGAATATATGGGATGATAAAGTTTGCAATAATGTGCTCTATGCAGGAGCCAGTGACTGGCAATATGAGTGAAGTTTCTTCCCCTTACTCTTGGGCCCTCAAACCCCAGGGGCAGATAATTGACTGTCTGGTGAAGCACCCACATTTGCTGTGCACTTATTTTCAAACCCCAACTACCATTGTTGAATCCAAAAACCATAAAGAGGTATTTCTGATGCCAAATGACAGGAGAATAATTTATGTTTTTCACAATTCAAAGGAATTTCAATGCAATTGTTAAACTAATGAAATCTGAATTGCTTTTTTGGAGCAATGGTACCTCATTTAATCTATTCAACTAATTTGAAAAAAGTGCAATCAGGCTTGTAACTCTTTTTTTTTAATGAAAAAAGTAAAATTGAATCCAATGCCCAATAGTTTTAAGCAAATAGTGTTGCTTCAGTGGGGAAAATCCCAGAACAATTTATGGCTTGCAGCCAGTAACAAAGGGTTACTCTCCTCTTACCTGCCCCCTCCCCAACCACCTTTACTACTGATCACCGCCCAAAGGTGGAGAAATATTTCTTGACTTACTAGTGATATTACTTTCAGTCTGTTTTTTTTTCAGCAACAACAACAAAAAATTCTCAGTCCTCCAATGAAAGGATCTCTTTAATCAGATAATTGACCATTCAGTAATTTTAGCCCATTTGTGACACACCATTTGGCAGGTACAGTAGTACATAACCATGGGCCTTTGCCTCTTTTCCTCCCTTCCCTACTCCAGGGAATGGCATAGTGATTCTCTGTCTTATTCTTGCTCCCCAGGGACCATCCCTAAACATTTTGAAATTCTGAAAAGGAGAGTCAGCTGTCAGGGGTAAACTACAGGCAACCAGTCAGACCAGAAACAAAAGGTGCTCTTCTTAGGCCACCACCCACCTGAGGGGAAAAAACTCGGGTTCTCACTAAACAACTCTCTTAGAGCACCACGTTTTATCCCAGGTTTCCTACAACTTAGACTTTTAAATTCTTTCCAAAGCTTCGGTGAGGCTAATTGTGGAGGATGCTAGCTCCCTCAACATGAATGAAGGTAGCTAAGGAAATGCTTTGTAAAATGTCACATCACAAAGGCTGAAGAAGATTATCCCTTGCTATTATTGTCTGCTTTCCTCTCTTTTATTCCTTCTCTACTCATCACATCTCCTGGCAGCCATGAATGAAATGTAACATGCTAAATGACTGACATGCATTAAAACTCCTTGACAAAACTTGGGCCTTATTTTGAAAGGCCCCTGGAAGAAAAAGGATTGTGTGCTCTTTGAATCTGAGTCTGCTGAACGGCTGCCAACTGGAGGCTGCTCCATTCAAAGGGCTGAGTGAATAAATGAGAATAACATCCTTGGGGACCTTTGGGATCAGTTTACTCTGAAAATGCTCAGCCTCACAAAGGGTCAGAGTCACAAGGTAAATGAAAATGGCTGGGAGGGGACTTTGATGGCCGAAACACTGTAACTGTAGAGGACTTGAAAGAAAACTTTATTTTAAAAAAAGGGAAAGAAAGAAAAGGGGGAAACCTCAGAATTGGAAAGGTATTTGGACTGTGAGCAAAGTTTTAACATATATATTTTTATATAATATATATAGCATGTGTCAAGATGTGCATATAAAATATACCTACTACATACACATAAAAAAGATGTATACATGACAATGTTTAACCTAATCATTCATATCTATCCCAAAACACTGTGAATTACTTTCTGCCCACAGTATTACAGAAAACGAATAGTACATTTTCTTGATGGGCTGTATCATAATTGTCCTAATGTTTGCTTTATTCACAAGTGATAAAATCCATTGAGCCATCAAATTTACCACTTCTCTGAATTGTTTTTTAAAAATATTTTCCATATATTTTTATTGTTCAATTATTCTAATTGAATTCTAATTTTCATACAACCAGTTTAAAGGATGGTGTGAAAGAGTTGGTTTCTAGGAAAGGAAGTGAGGAAAACCTCAGGAATTCTTTACATGTTTCCACAGGAGGCCCTACATGGGGCCTGTAAAATAGTCCCATACTGAGGAAAGAATAAACCTAAGTCTTTGACTTTTTCAGGTCATGACTGAAAGTGTTGCATCCCAAGAACTACTGCTTATTCTGATCAAGGCCACTGAAGATTATCACCAATGAATTTGAAAAAGACCATAATGCAGTCTTTTCCTCCAACATTGTGAAAGGATGGTTGTAGTGACAGTTGTGACAGTTGAGTGACAGTTGAGGCATGATCATAGTGAGATGGAGGAAACATTTAAGCAAATGGTACCCCTGGCTAGTTTGGAAGAGTTCTCCTTTGGCCAAATTATTTTCTACAAATTTTGCTTTAGCAAAAAGTGATTGATCTGTGAATAAAATAAGACTGTGAATAAAATAAGACAGAAAAATCCTACTAATGTGTGTACTTCAAAAGTAGATCTCTAACTTTTGAGAGGATGCTATTGTTAGAGAGGATGCTATTGTTAGAGAGGATGCTATTTCCAAAGACTACTGTCTTCTCCAATTCAACTCCACTACAAACTTTTGGAAGTAATTTCGGAGATTGTCTAATTCACCTTTATCATTTCACAAATGAGGAAATTAAAATTCAGGGAGACTAAATAACCAGCCTTGATGTCACTCACATAGGCTGGAAGCAGCAGAGATAATTTAATCAAGCACAGGGCCTTTGACTCCAAATTCCAAGTTCTTTCCAGTAGACTACACTGACTCTAATTAATAATTGTAACAATGGTTTTTCTTTTTCCTTCTTTCTTTTTTCCAAAATAGGCACTCAGTAAATATTTGTCAAGTGATTTCATGGATAAATTAATCAATATAGATGTTTGTGTCAGTGTGTCATTTCTATTAAATAAAGCAGTTTCTGTTTCTAGGAAATGCATGAAAAAGTGAAAGGACACATTTACCAAGTATGAATTTGAAGAATTTAAATCCATATAAAATGCTTTTTATTCAGCTAGCTTCTGTAATTGCAAAAATCATTCCTTGAGAGAATAAAGCATTTAAGGAAGAGCTCCAACCCTTTAAAGTTATTGTTTAATAGTTTTCAGCCATGTCGCCTGAAAGAATTAAGATCATCTTCCAAACTGTCCCTGGGAATAAGATGACAGAGTATGAATATATTATTATATAAAGGAGTAATTTATGATGAATTTCTAAGTACTTATCTGTTTAAAGTATCTGTTGGGGAGGATTTTTCTTTGGTCAACAAAATAAGAAATAATCTATCTGGGAATATGTATCAACTATGTGCTCCAAGAATCCTGTCTTTCTATTTTTTTTTCAAATGCAGAGTAAGAGTGACACATGGAACTTATTAGACTCCAGCTAATGGTTTCAATCAAATTTATAACTGAGCTGACTAGGCAGCAAGGATTTCAGGACCTACATCTCTAATCATAGGGGTATCCAGGGATGGACACACACGTGTGCTCCCACACATATGCTCTAAGGAACTCCATTGTCTTTAATGCTGACGAGTCAAGTATCTGCCACCCACATTTGTACTCCAAGTGACGCATTAAATTTCAATACATTTTGTTTGTGTGAAAGTTTGAAGTTACAGATAAGCATGAAGAGCCGGAGTATGCCTTGTACTAGATTAAATTGTATGTACTTTTCTACTTAGAAAGTATATGTAAGGCCAGTGTGAGATTGGAAGAGGCAGGGAAAACAGGTTATATTTCTTTTTTTTTTGCCAAGGTATACCATGTGCTTTTTGTACTTACTTGACTACACATGGAGGAAGTAAGGGGGGGACATTTATTGCTACAGACAGCACAAGATTGTTCATTTATTTATTTATTTATTTTTCTTTTCTTATCTTCAACCAAAAATCATTTAAGTTGGTATTTTCAAATGAGTGTGGTTATTTGCACTATGCAAAACATTTTAAGGACTCTATTCACTCAAAAAATGAGATACCTGTGTGTAAGAGTGCTTTAATAAGAACCAGGGAATTAGAGAATCCTTAAAAGCTACCAGGAAAAATTCTGCTAATGGACAAACATCAGTTCTTTGGTCTGCGTTTATAGCTTTAGCCTTCAGGGGGCAGCCAAAGGCTGGAGAGTCCAAGTGAATTAGAGCAGATGGGTGTGTTTGACTGCTACCTTTAGTAAAAGCCAAAGTAAGCACTCCTTCCTCATCTGTCATGGCATTGAGGAGCGCTGAGGCAGCCATATTTAATCAGCACCAAAGATTCCTCTTGGGTGATGTTTGTGCTTTCTTGCAATATTTTATTCTAAGCCATTTTCCAGACAGCATTATTGATTCATGTCATTATTCTCCCCCTAGCCCTGTGAGTTTGTGCAACATGATATGGAGCTGCAGTCTCTTCATGGACATAACCTCAGAACCCCAAAGTAAAGTGACTATATGAAACCTTCCAACGTCAGGGCAGTTTGTAATATAACAATGAAAAAAATTGTAGATAATGCAGGTGTTATAGTGGCCAGTACATTTTTACTTAGTGATTTTAAGCACCTGTTATGACTTAATTTGAGATAAATATATTTTTCAAACATGAACCCACCAAAAACATACGATTTAGTTTCTGTTTATCCCTTTCATCCTTTGCTTCCTACCTGGGTGGATTTATGCTCCCATTGAGAAGATGTCTATATTTTGCTATTTATGTATGGATAGTTTAGATAAAGTACTTCCTTTCTCCTGGAAGACTCATTTGTTTTCTATAAATCGGATCTTAACCTCAGTTAAAATTTTAAGATACTTGCTTTTACCTTGCTTTAGAAATACATGGGGGGTGGGAGGGATTAACATTTTCTTGCCCCCTTTACCTAAAGACAGAGATACAAAAGTACAGGGAGATCTTGTAGACTCATTATCTAAAATCACAATATTCTAGAGCTAGAAGGGGTACTTGAAATCTTCTTGCCCAGCCCCTTTATTATATTATATTATATTTTATTTTAATTTTTGCCTTTTTTTAGAGGGCAATTGAGGTTAAGTTACTTGCCCAAAGTTACACAGCTAGTAACTGTGTCAAGTGTCTGAGGCTGGATTTGAACTCAGGTCCTCCTGACTCCAGGGCTGGTGCTCTACTCACTGTGCCACCTACCTCCTACCCCCTTTATTTTCAATATAAGGAAAATAAAGTTTAGAGAGGTAAAGGGAGGCTAGAAGACACAGAAGCATATTTGTGGCAGATCTAGAAGTGATAAAAGAAGGTATCATCAAGAATATAAATAACCAAGAAAGGATGTCAGTTGGTGAGAGACCAGAGAGACAAACATGACAAGTGCTTTATCAGCTGGTTCCTTGCTGAAGTGCTAAAATAGCAAGAACAAGGCATTTCATACAATAGGTGAATCTACTTTGGAGAATTTGTGAGAACACATGAATAAGTACAGAGGATGGGAATATTTGAGTAGGTTGCTAGTGCACTAGTGGTGAATATACCCACATGAAGCCATGGCATGGATCCATCCATGTTAAGAGCATGAAAAGTCAGGTTTAGCCCACAATTTTGACATTCCCACCCCCACACCAATGTCCAGGATTCAAATCCAAGCCTCCCAATTTCCAGTCCAGTACCTTATATACTTCATCAAGTTTCCCTTCAAGCGCCATCTTTTTGGTGTTCTTGTGTGTTTGTTTCTTTTATTTATTTATTATTTAATTTTCCAGTCTTTCCTTCTTAAGAAATTGACAGTCACCAATTGTTTCAAATATTTCTTCACTTACAAACATGGGAATGATTTATATTCATTACAATGGGATCCAAGCTTGAGTGTTAAGAGATGCTCATCTAGTCCAACTTAAAGGTTATCTAACTCAACTCCATTTTACAGTTGAAGAAACTTATAGCCAGAGAGGGGAAGTTGCTTGTCTAAGGTCATAAGATAGCATGTGGCAGAATCAAGACTTGAACCCAGGCTCTCTGATTAGAAATTCAGAATTTATTTAATTGTTTCTGCCATTTCAAAAAGTAGTTTTAAAGATATTGAGAATATCTCTCCTCCATCTTCCTATACACATTCTTGTCAAAAGCCCTGAAAAAGACTTCTTTGTATTATTTTATTGTTTAGTCATGTCTGACTTCTTGTGACCTCATTTGAGGGTTTTCTTGACAAAGACACTAGAGTGATTTAACATTTACTTCACCAGCTCATTTTATAGATGAGGAACTGAGGTAAACAGGGGTAAATTACTTGCCAAGGGTCACCCAGCTAGTAAGTGTCTGAGGTCAGATTTGAACTCATAAAAATTAATCTTCCTGATTCCAAAGTTGGTGCTCCATCTACTGTACTACCCAGGTGTCCCTTTCATTATTTGGACTCTGCCAGATTATTACTACCATCTTAAACATTTTGAAATAATGCTGGCAATAAAAACATTTTTTTTAATTCTCAAGGCAGCCCTTTGCTCTTAGGGGACATGAGAATCTGCTTCTCTTTCCCTTAGCAGCATAAATGCTTTTTTTGCTTTTCTGGTTCTATAATGGTAAATTTTTTCATATTGATCAAAAAGATTTATCTTTGGCATCCTCAGTTAGCTTTGAATACCAGTGGAAGTCATACCCAAACCCCATAATGAACAACGTAGTTTTTCACCACGGTTGTTACTAATAGAGATGCTGGGTAGATTCAAAAGAAAAGTATCAGTAGTGAATCAAACAAAGGTATCTGTTTGGTATTGTGGCAACCGTAATTCTTCATAAAACTGTGGACAAAGAAATGACAGAATGAATTGTTAACCTGACTTCTAGTGCTTTCAATATTGACATAGTCATGATTCCATGGTTCCATATTGGTATATTCACTTCTAGTATACTAGTAACCCACCCATATATTCTTATCCTGAATAATTCTTATTTATAGTTTCATATAAGTTCTCCATAGAAGATCTACCTGCTGTACCAAAGACCTTGCTCTTGTTATTTGAACTTTCCAAGGAGAACCAGTAAACCACTTGGTTTGTTCATCAGTCTGGTCCTCTGGTCCTTCACCAACCTACATCCTTTCTTGGTTATTCATATTCTTGATGATATTGTTTATACCCCTTCTAGAGATCAAGTGAGTACTTTTGTGTACAGATTTGCACACAGTGCTTTTTCTTAGAACAGTACTTGAAAAATAGCATATTGTTTTTACACTTTACAGATGAGGAAACTGAGACTCAAATAGTGACTTGCCCAAAGTAAAAATAAAAGCTAGTAAATAGCAAACCTGGGTTTCCAGCCCAGTACAATTAACTTAATACTTGACCCTTTTGGTTCATGCTATACCTTCTTCAGAGGGTTGACAAATATTGTGATTCCTCCCTGTTAATGTCCTGTTTCTCAATCATGCTGCCTTGGGGGGGGGGAGGGGAGAAAAAAGGGAGGGGAAGAAAATTTGGAACTCCAAAACTTGTGGAACTGAATGTTATAAACTAAAAATAAATTTAAAAGAAAAAAATACAATGTCCCAAATTCTAGGAAATTAATGGTAGAACTGATTGAATATGATTTAAATAGAAATGTACTTGTATTCACCTCAAGTTAAAACTATAAAAATTCAGGATTCCTGTTAATCTTATTTATTTGATAGTTTAGATTTCATTGGTCATTTTGAATATTATCCTCCATAAAACTCTATACATTTCCTGGCAAACATTACATTTCCTTATTTTCCTACCAGGATGATCAAGATTAGAATACTGAGTGATAACCTGTACGTAGCTATTCAGATCAAGCAGAATAGAATGTTATTGCCTCCTAAGTGACTTTAGGATCATCCCAAATGATGGCTGGTCGACATTATAGTAATGTACACAACCATCACCTTATAAAAGCGTTGTTGGGATTTAATTTAAATTTGATGTTTCTTAATTTATCTGAATTATATTTATAGAAGTACTTTGCTGTTGTTGTTCAGTCCCTTTCAGTCCCATCCAACTCTTTGTGATATCATTTGGAATTTTCTTGGCAAAGATAATAGTTTGCCATTTCCTTCTCTATCTCATTTTACAGATAATGAAACTGAGGCAAACAAGGTTAAGTGAATTCCCCAAGATCACATAGCTAGTAGGTGTCTGAGACCAGATTTGAAGTCAAGTCATTCTGATTCCAAGCCTGGACTTACATCTGTTGTGCCACCTTGCTGCCTCCCCTCCTTTTTTTTTTTCCTCTTTTTACACAAAGATATTTTGTCATGTTTCTTTTGCATGTCTCCTGAACTGCTTTTCCTATTCCCTTTGTTATCTTCAGTGTTTTACGTGCATGAGAACTTTTATGAATGTGCAAATGTATCAGAATACAGCTTTTGGTTGTCTTAATTCTGGATTCTCATGCATTTTCTGTAGCTAATGTACATTCTGCACACAAGCACATGTGCACTGCTGCTCAATTTGTACTGATATGAAACATGACTTTCCATCCTCACCACACAATACATTTGTGGTGCTTCCTGCTGAAGGAGAACTGTTGTATTGAGCTCTGACAGCATTAAAGGTGTTTCATCAATCCACAAGATGCAGTGGTAGCGCCCATCCAACTGAACCAAAAGGAACACTTTGTAAAGTTTAATACTCTCATTTCATTTCCAAACAGTCACTAAATATAGTAGTATGTTTCTTAACACACACAGACTAGGGTAAAATAGAGCTTCACTCAAATAATTGGTATTCAATCTACTACACTCATCTTGTTTTAAAATTCCCTCTTTTTCTTAACTTTCTAATATCAACTTACAAGTCATTTTGTAATGCCCCAGGTCATCTTGTTATGTAGATCAAATCACTTTCTAGCAAAAAAAAAGTGAATTGATATAGGAGGGAAACATTTCCTTGATGGGCAATGAAAAAGACCTTAAGAATTTTCTTGATGATCCGTTTCATTTCCTAGTTATACAGCTTACAAAAAGATAACCTTCCAAAGAATTCAATGAGAAAGTGCTCCTCTAACCTAATTGTGGGATTTCAATTTCAATTAAAATGGAACTCTCTCTGTTTTCTCCATCCCCCACTCCAAGACTGAAATTGAGAATGAGTCCTGGTTCTCTGTCCATGGAAGGAATTCACTCCCTCTGGCTTTAGGATAAAATGCTGGGAAACTGCTGGAATTTTTAAAAACACAATTAATAGAGATTGTTACTTAATGATCAGGAAGATATCAATGAATAACTCCAATTTTGCTTAGACCATTAAAAGAAGAGAATTAAATGTCTCTCAGATTCTTCAAAAACAACTTACTGAGGGCTGTTTTAATCAACCCTGCTAATTAGAAATTCAGTGAGCCTGTGGGAGCTATACAAGTTTCAGAAATGAAAATTCCGATAGGAATTGCAAATGTGTGTGTGTGTGTGTGTGTGTGTGTGTGTGTGTGTGTGTGTTGCTGGTGAAGAGTGAGGTAGAGTTATCTTAACTATTCAAAATCCAAAACTTTGTAAGAAATATTTATCCTTTGTCTAGTGCAGGAATTAAAGTGCTGTACATGTGGATACCACTTTTCTTTATCTTTTATTACTCCTCAGGGCTTGATGAGAGAGTGGATGCATGTTTTCAATTGTATCTCAATTTCTGACCCTATTTCATTCTTAAGCCTGAGGGCAATACCCACCTGGAGATTGGTGTCTGTGTAAGACAGTGACACTGTTGAAGGCTTCTCTTTAAGTGGAACCATTATCTGCTGACTGGAGTCAGAGTACCACTTTTGCTACAATTCATCTCCCTACCCCTGAGGTTAATTTTCTTCCCAGGGTCTCACAAGTGACTGAATATCCAGAGTGGGCAAGCACCATAGGTTGAAGAAAAATGTTTTTGTACATCTGAAGTAAAGTCTGTTTCTACTGGATCAATGGTAGAAATTGGTATTAGATTTTATGTTGATGAAGTTTTCCTGGGTGAATTTTAAAATGTTGACACAGAACCTTCAAATTTAGTTCTCATCTAGACACACATTCTCATTTGAACAATGAGGAAAATGAGGCTTGGTGACCTTTGAGGTCACACAGGTAGCAAGAGCAGAGGCAAAATTCAAGACTGGGTTTTATGCTTACAAAGCTTGCAAACAAACCCTTTATACTATATTATACAAGGAAACAAGGCAGAGTGGTAAGGAGGCTTTGTCCAAGGTCACCATCTTAACAGAAAAAGCCAGAATTTTTCAAGTCAGGACTATTTCCACTGCTATGCTATTTCCTTCCTTCCTTCCTTCGTTCCTTCCTTC
>JAQQSW010011355.1:0-12780 GCA_028646575.1 Pseudocheirus occidentalis
AGCAGAGCAGGGGAGGGGCTTTACAGTGGGATTGCTGTTATGGGGTTGGGGCAGGAGCAAGACAGGGAGAAAATGTGTAATTCAAAAAATGTAATGAAAATGAATAATGTAAACAAGAAAACAAATAAAAACTAAATTAAAAAACGAAAAAAAATTTTTATATTTATGAATCCTGTGAAGAGCTTAAAATTATTTGAATTCATACTATTCAAAGTTAGAATTATTGAAAATAAGGCAGTTTGTTTTATCCCAATGAAAACATTTAGTGTCACTAATTAATGGGATTAATAATTTACACTAAATAGGACCTTGTGCTCTAGTGTCTTCTTTTACCCCAGACCTCAGTTTCATTACAGATATCCAACTCAGCTTTAATGGATAATCTTAGAGGGATGCCTGGGAATATTGAGAGTTTTAATGACTTACTTTAGCCAGTATCTGTCAGGGGTGTGACTTGAACTTGTTATCTTAATTCTAAAGCCAGCCCTCTGTACTACATGATACTCATTGCTTTACAGTTAAATAAAATATTTTATATACAATATCTATTTCATCTTTACAGCAACCCTGTGAGGCAGGTAATGCAGGTATTGTGAGCTCCATGGGATAACTGAGAGTAAAAAATAATATGCCCATGGTCTTATGGAGCATTAGAGTCTCCCTTCCCCACCCTGAATTCCCTACAGTTCACTGATGCTGAATGGCCTTCATTACTAGTTACAAAAGTGCCAAATTTTTCCTTACCCTCCAAATGGAGGGTAAGACAGGGCCCCAAAACAATAAATGACAAGGAGAATACCATTAAAGCAGTGGATCAGGCCCCAAAATGTCATTCACTCTGTTATTGATGACTCTACTCAGACCCTTTAAATCACTGTGGTTTGCATGTCCCCTACAATGGTTTGTGAATCTCCTCTTTTCTTCTCCCTAAGGCTTGTCAGTGGTTTTCTGATCCTGCTGTGCAGAATAACTGCAGGAGGGAATGTATATTAGTCAATTACCTAGAATAAATCCTTGAACATCTGAAGGTACAAATCCCTTTACTAACATCTGTCATCTCTCCCCTTCCCCCCTCACCTGCAAAGAACTATTCAAAAGACATTTAAAAAAATAAAAAAAAATTTCTTTAATGAGTTATTTATAATATGTCTGTGTCCAAACAGTTCCATGACTGTAAAGACAGGTCCTACATGTGTCTTGATTCTGATGCTTTTTCTGAAGGTGGAAGGGTGATTAAGTGTGAGGTTGGAAATTAATCTTTCATAAGCCATGTTTATGAGCAGAGCAGGACAAGTCAAAACTGATCTGAACATAGAATTATTATTTTTTTTAACATGTACTTAGTGGACGCAGGTAGGAAAATTTCTCCTTGAGTATTTGTACTAGTGCTTTTCCATGACATAAAATATAGTTTGAATGGAAAAAAATCTTTTTTTTTCTGAGCTAGCAACTCTGCCTGTAGCCATGTGAAAATGTGCTCTTTTTTCTTCTGTAGAGGACACTATCAGCATTTTCAAGGCAAATTGGTTTTTATTGTCTTCTATAGAATGGCTTATCAGGAAAATTTTTTTACAAGGCAAATTTTAAATATGATTTTTCTATATTGCTTTTTTCTATAGCTAGTGGAGAAAACAGACATATTTTATAGTTGCAACAACTACAATAAAATTTCCTACTTTCAGTGATCACATTGTTGTGGTTGTCTTCTGGAGAAAGGAGAGAAGCTTAATTGAGCAAACATCCACCTCAGCTTTCTTTTTTAGGGCATCACAAAAGCAAAACTAGGGAAGGATATCAGTGCCATCCACTTTTCCTTGAGAAATTCAATATCTTCCTTGTGTTAACAAGGAATTACTTGTTTTTTTGAGGCAATTCAGGCACTCTAACGGGAAAAAGACTTTTCTATTCTTTTCTATTAAAAGTAAATCATCTCAGCACTTTTTCTGCTGAGAAAGATGAAATCGTTTCTTCTGTTTCCAAGTATCACAGATTTGGAAGAGACTCTAGGCATCATCTGGTGTTAATCTTCGCATTTTACAGATGAGGAAAATAGGTCCAGAGAGATTGCGACTTATTCAAGGTCACCGAGACCAGAGGTAGGTCCAGGATTTTAACCCAGGTCACTTGACTTCATATCTACCACTCTTAAGAAGAGGCCTGAAAATTGCTAACTATTTCTTCCTTCTTACTTCACAGTGAACAGACATCTCTAACTTAAGAACTAAAATGTAATTGTTCAGGACCTGGATCAAGGAGAGAGTGTCAGCCAGGATTTGAGGTTTCACATCTCCAAAGCATCTGGGGACCCACGTTTTCTACACTATTACCATCTAAGATTTTTCTTTATTCATCCCTTAACTTTTCTTTCTGTTTTCTTCCTCTTCTACTCGTTCCCTGTTTCTTTTATTTCTTTTTGGGAAATTATCTACTCCCTTAAAGTCCTGTATTCTGTACTGAGCCTTATGGTCATCTGAAAGAAACTACTCTGATGGCAAGATTCACTTGTAATTTTAGCTCCTCTTTTGATTTTGCCTTTAAACTCAGTTTACAAATCTCTTTTGAAAACCGGTCAGGTATTTTTAGCCACATCTCACTTTGGACCAATAATAATGACAACATGCATTTAAATAACACAACAAGATTAATACCTTTGTAACACTTTATTTACAACTGTCCTTTGAAATCAGAGGTGAAAATAGTCTCCTTTTATAGATGTGTTAACTCAGGATCAGACTGATTAAGAAAGTTGGCCAGTGTCATGGATTTTCAGAGCAGGGATTTGAATCTGTTACCTGATTTTAAGTCTAGAATTTTTTTCCACTAAAACATACTTACCCCAAAATATTTTTCAACCAACCAGAAAGTATTTATTCCTTGATATGCTGGGAACTATGCTAGGTTCTAAGGATACAAATATAGTGAATGGAGAAGACTCTGCTTACAATGTAAAGGGATAGGGAGAAAGTTGTAAGGCCAAACCCCAGCAGTTCTCCTGAGGATCACTGCTGCTTTGAATAACTTTAAGGTTCTGATTGCTTAGTATAGTGAGCTCTCTATTTATCCAGCAGTGAATTAAAGCAAACCATTCACAGAAACCAAAGTAAGACATTCACAACTATATAACTTAGCAACTTATTACTTAGGTGACCACATAGTCTAAAACAAAAGATATCATCCAGTAAGTCACAATCTCAATCAATCAAATAAAGCACCCATCTAAAGTCTTCTTTCATTATGATTGGAGGCTGATTTCCAATTATCCTTAATGCAATCATCCTTAAGGAGTAATAATCCTTAAAGGGTAGTGGAAAGTACAAATTTCTCCCATCCCTAGGTCATAGTAAGTCATAATCTCATCAGTTAGTACTAAGTACCCTAGTAAAGGTCCTTTCATCTTGACTCCTAGGCTGACTTCCAAACTCCATGACTCCTCTTCCACACTCCCAGCTCTTGCCTGAAGTCACCCAACTGTTCTGTGGATTCACAGGTAGTCAATTCTCAGCTTCTGTTCCACATGAAAGCTCACCATGACTAGTCCACTCCAAGCCCTTTGAAGTTTCTTCTTCTGGGAAGGCAAAGCTTAACAGAACTACAGCAGTATTTACACACATAAAGCTTAGCAGAACTGCAACAATATTCAACCACACTGATGGCACTATCATCTCAATTCACATTCTGTCTGTTAAATCACCACAGGTCATCAGACAGAATGCTTCTGTCTGACAAAGTAACAGAAACACAAGTCAACAAAGACAAAACAGATGAACAGAGTGCTGATGCCACAAGTTTTCTCCTTCTCAGTTGTTTGGTCCCAGCCCATGCTCCTTCTTTTGTATGCACTGCTCCTTCATGTTCTACCCTTCCTGTTGCATCAGCAAGTTCCTCCCACCTCTGAATCACAGGGTGAGGCTCCAGGCATTTGAATAACTGAAACAAGGAGCTAAGTCCATGAATACTGAAACAAGAAGCAAAGCACTCCTTTGCTTGCCTTTACAAAAGTACAGATAAAAAAATATGGAATACATATAAGGTCAATTCATACACACACACACAGTCATTAAATAGATGGTACCTTGGGAAGGAGGACAATAGATATGGGCATATCAGGGAAAACTTTATGCAGAAAATAGTGCCAGAATTGCATCTTAGAGAAAGGGATTCTATGAGCTGGAGGAAAGAAGTGCATTCCAGGCTTGCAGGATAGCATGAAGACAAGGGATGGAGTATTGTTTATGAGGAACAGAGAGAAGGCCTATTTTGCTGGATTGCAGACTGCAGGAGGGAGGATTAACATACAATGAAAGTGGAGGTGGAGTTTGGCACAAGATTTTAAAAGCTAAGAAGAGTCTGCATTTTATTCTGGAGACATTAGGAAGCCAGTGGAGTTTATTGGGGAGGTTGGATAGTGGATTTATACATTTTCCCCCTACATTTTATTCTTTATTGGAGGAGTCACATCTTAAAGAAGGTTTCTCTGGCCACAGTGTGTTAGATGGACTGAAGAGGGAGGGAGTACAAATGGGAGGTTATAGTGATAACACAGGTGCAAGGTGGTGATAGTGGTAACTGTGAGTGGACAGAAGGAACCAGATAATAAAGATCTTGTGGAGATAGAAATGATAATTTGGAAACTGACTAGAGATGTGAGATAAGGGAAGACAAAGAGTCCAAAATACTGCTGAGAAGAACTGGAAACACTGTCAAGTCAATAGTCTATTAACATTTATTAAACACCTACTATGTACCAGACACTGCTAATTGCTGGGGATGCAGATAAAAGCAAAAGACAGTTCCTTCTCTCAAGGTGCTAATATTACAACGGCAATGCCGTCATCATAAGTTTGGAATAATAAGTACATACTTTACGTAGCTATTGTGGCTCTGAATGACTATGAGCTTTAAAAAGAAATCAAAATGGCCCTCAAAAGGTAAAGATTGGCTTGAATTTAATTAGATAAATATTTGTTTGATACTATTAAAAATAATATATCGCTTATTCTGAAGGTTATACCAAAAGAGCCATGCCAGAAATATTTTGAGCAATGGCAGTATTATTTCAATTAATGTCTTGCCTCTCAAGGTGATTACTTGAAACAGAACAATACTTATTTGCATCATACATTTGGAGGTTGTAGAGACCTGAGAGGTCACTGAGTTCAACCTCCTTATTTTATAGATGAGGAACCAGGTCCAAGGAGGTCAGAGATCTGAGATTTCATGTGAAATTGTTCTTCTCTTAAGTCTAGTATTCTTTCAATGGCAGGACAGGTCTTGATAATTGTTGAAATACTACTCTTTACAACTTGGGAGAGTAGTTCTTTACTGAATTTTAAAAAAGAGAAAAGATTACTTAACATTTTTTTTGTATATATTCGTGTCTCTTTTGTAGTTAGAAGAATAGGATCCTAGGAGGATGCCTAGGAGGGCTATTTTACTCTTTTAATTCTAATAGTAGGGTAATAGAGTAGCCAAAAAAAAGTCCACATCCTTTGATTCCATTGTCTTGTGGCACCCCACACTGACAGAACAACAAAACTATTTCTATACCCCCCTTCCCTAAATTGTTACCTCTAGTTCTTCCAAATTTAATAGTAAAGTGTGAATGAAAACATTGGCTTTATCTCTTGTACAGTTAGAGAATAATGGGATGAAAAAGAATTTTATAGGAAAAGACCAGTTCTTTAATAACAAAAGTACAAAAAAAAAGACATAGCCTATAATTATTCTGCCAGGACCATCAACTATATGCAGGTAATTTTAGGAAGTTCTTAGAAATCTGATTTTTAAAGCACATATTATGTGGAATTAAGGTGACAATTTTTATAAGGCTTCCATGGCATGATTATTTTAGTATAGAAATGGTCAAATCATCACAAAGGGGTGGAGCAAGGACTAGATTAATTCTCTGTCTTGAAGTCCTTTAATATATTGCAAATGATAGCTAAATGGAACAGAATTGGTTGACATTTTACTTCCTATTTGACAAATCGCCTCCCTTTCCATTTTCCTTTACAGGAGATAGAACTAGAATGATAGACCCCCAGTATATAATACACGAAATATTTGTTAAGTGCCTACTGTGCTTTGCACTGGGGGAGATACACAGTTTAAATAAGATGAATTTCCTTCCTTTGCTCTAGAAACTTAAGAGTCTGTTAGCATTCTATTTCACCTTTATTATTTGAGGTATATGGGGCTCCCTTCACACACAGGCCTCAAAGAAAGTTGAGGATACTTTGTAGGCCATCATCCACTGAAAAACTTCTCAGAAGCTGCTATTGCTGTCTTCATTTCTGTAGCATTATAAGACACTAAAATTAATCAAAACTAAGGATATTTAATCAAGTACTTCCTCAAATTAAGTTATAAAAAAGATTCTACCTCATGTAGTCATGTATCTGATCCGTAGGAAGGGCACACACAGGAACATATGTGATCAGGGAACACACATATAGAATATATACATGACCAAAGCATGTGCATGGGAGCCCACAGGCCTAGAATGTATCAACAAGGCATTTATAGAGGGTGCAAACAGAGGGACATTGTATGTCCAGTGAACACATATGGCTTGTGGCCCGTATCTCAGACACTTTAAAGTTGTAGATGTTTTCTCATGATATCACTGTGCTCCTCTCTGCTGTTTTCTACTAGTTATCACCTCTGTTCTCTGTAGTGGGAGTTGCAGTATCTATGCTTGGTATATTTTGTCATCTCTGTTCATTGCTGAGCTCTTTTCTATTGGCTTTCATCTGTTAGTCTCCAGCTTTTCAGCCTTTTCAGGACCATCTGCTATTCTCTTCTACTATCTAGTACTGGGCACAATCTCTAGGAAGCTTCTATCAGACACAGATGACCAAAGCTCCTTTACTGCCAGTCTTGGGACTGGGAACTACAGTGTCCAGTCAGGCAATGAAGAAAATCAACAAGTTCTAGGCTAGCATTATTTCTTCATCTGCTTTTCCCCTTCACATCTAAATTAAGTCCCTGGCCCTACCCAACTCTCTAACCTGCAGTTAGAAAACTCATTTTAATGCTCACTAAGTCCTTCATTGTAAGTCTCTCTCTCAGCAAAACTTTGTATTCAGCTAGGAGTCTCTTGTTCCTTCCCATAGTATCATGCAAATCAATGTAGGACAAAATATATTTAAGATCAAATCAAGGGGCTGCTAGGTGACCCAGTGAATACAGCACTGGCCCTGGAGTCAGGAGGACCTGAATAATACTTACTAGTCTTGTGACCTTGGGCAAGTCATTTAACCCCAATTTCCCTGCCTACCCCCCTCCAAAAAGCAAAAAGGAAAAAAGATCAAGTCAAGTGTGCAGTGCTCTTAGTTAATCCTGGGGGTACAAAAGCAAAAAGCAATCTCTGTTCTCAAGGAGTTCATGTCTAATGGAGGAGGCAACATACAAATAAGTACGTACAATTATGAGATACGACTATATATACACATAAATATATACACACAACCATATACATATGTGTAGATATACATGTGTATGTATATAAATGGGATAAATTGGAGAGTCTCAAAGAAAAGGTACTAAGATTAAGGAGGACTGGGAAAAGGTTCTTGCAGAAGGTGAGATTTTTACCTACTTGAGATTTGAAGCAAGCCAGGAAGCAGAGAAGGGAGAAAGCTCAGCAAGTTAGACAGTAAAAATACTCAGAATTGGAAGATGGTGTATCATGTGTGAGGAACAGAATAGAGGCCAGTGTCACTGGATCACTAAATCTAGGAAAACATGGTGGGGCCATAGGTTTTCTTTTTTTCTTTCTACACTATTCCTCATGCCTACCTGTCAGCAACAAAATTGCTTGTCTTTCTTTAGCACCTTGGACTACACAATAGTCCTTCATGTCCTAAGGGTTCCCTGATTCCCTCCAAATTAATTTCCTATTTGCATTTTATTTATTTACATGGACTAGAGTCCTAGGGAGCAGGAATCACATTTGCTTTTTAATTTTCTGGGGAACCCAACATGAGACTGCCATTGACTTAAAATGAAAACAAATAACATGATCATTCCCTGATAAGGACGTTTTAACTAAAATATTTAGAAAGCCAAATACGTACATGTGTGTATGCATACATACATGTGCATATGCAAGCACACACATTTGTGTATATATGTATATTCATCTCTCTACATACATAAATCTGTTTAGATGTTGCTATAATATTTAGATAAGGATGAGGTGTAGGTGAGGTGAGGACTAGCTGGTTCTGAGTATGCACTATCGTTTTGGTTTATTACTTCTACATAGTCTTTCCTTTAACTTTGTTTAGAACATTTTCTTTGTTTTTAAAAGAAATTCTAAAATGTTTAGGAATTTTTCTTTCTAGTTTATTTTTGCTTTATAAGCAGATAGGTGATGGTAAATCAGGCATATCTAAGGATATAAAACTCATAATTACCTCATATAATTGCTTTGAGGGGTTTCTGGCATGCTTTCCTCCAAGTCTCTCACTTACTGGGTTGTTTCTCCTCTAAGTGTACATATGCCAATTAGTTTTGAGGGTTCCTTAGATAAATGAGCTGCTTTTAAAGCACTGTGAATCATTTAAAATTAATTTCATTTAAAAATGACTTTTGCAGTTATGAAAACATACTAACTAAATAAATGCTGAATGTTTGAGTAAGCAAGAGTAAACTCATTGCTAAATGTATGTGCTGAGATTGATGAAAGAATAATTTCCATCATCAGAGTACCAGCTTGGCAAACAAGGCTTTTCTAGAAGAATATAGAAGATAGCCTATAGGAGAGGCTCTCAACCTAAAATTTTTTTCTTTAAAAATTTATTTATTATTAGTTTACAACATTCAATTCTACAAATTTTTTGAGTTCCAAATTATCTCCCCCTCCCCCTCTTCCTGTGCCAGCATGCAACCTGATAGAAGTTCTGCATACACCTTCACATTACACATTAGACAAATTGTAAAGAAGATTTATAACCAATGGAATGAATACTGAGGAAGAAGACACAAAACAAAATGAAAAAGAGAGAGCAAGTAAAAATTTGCTTCAATCTGTGTTCCGACTCGGTAAATCTTTCTCTCAATGTGGATAGCCTTTTCCATTGTGAGTCCTTTAGAGTTGTCTTATAACCTTTTGTTGCTGAGGGTAGCCCAGTCTTTCAAAGTCAGTCATCACAGAAATGATGTGTCTGTAATCGTGTACAATATTCTGATTGCTCCCCGCACTCAGCATCAGTTTATATAACTCTTTCCAGGTTTTTATGAAGTCTGTCTGCTCCTGCTATAATTTTTTTTGTATATTTTGGTCCTTCTCCCACTTGTATGATCTCTTTGGGATATAGCCCTAGAAGTGGTATATTTCTGGGAAAAAGGGTATGCCCATTTTTATGGTCCTTTGGTCATAGTTCCAGATTGCTCCCTAGAATGGTTGGATCACTTCATAACTCCACCAAAGGTGCATTATTGCTCCAATTTTCCCACATCTTCTCTAGCATTTATCATTTTCCTGTTTTGTCATGTTAGCCAATCTCACCAGTGAGATGTGGTTATCTAAGGGTTGTTTTGATTTTCATTTCTCTAATCAATAGTGATTTAGAGCTTTTTTCCCCCCATATCTTACAGATATCTTTACTTTTTTTCCTCAGAAAACTGCCTGTTCCAATCCTTTGACCATTTGGGGAATGACTTGCATTCTTATGAATTTGACTCTTCATGTTTTAGACGTGAGAGCTTTATCAGAAGCACTGGTTGTAAAAAATTCTTTCCCTATTTTCTGCATCCCTCCTAGTCTTGGTTGCATTGACATTGTTTGTACAAAAACTTTTCAATTTAATGTAATCAAAATGATCCATTTTGCATTTTGTAATGCTCTCTTTCTCTTGTTTGGTCTTAAATTCTTCCCTTCTTCATAAATCTGACAGGTAAACTATTCTTTGGTCTCTCAGATTGCTTACAGTATCATCCTTTATATCTAAATTGTGAACCCATTTAGATTTTATTTTGGTATATGGTGTAAGATATTGGTCTGTGCCCAGTTTCTGCCATATTATTTTCCAGTTTTCCTGGCAGCTTTTGTCTAATAGTGAGTTCCTATTCCAGAAGCTGGAGTCTTTGGATTTAAAACTATTTTTTTTAAAAAGCAAAAAACACTTGAATTACACTACTTATAAATATTTGTGTTTTTCCCACCCTTCCTTTCAAAATACATATAAAATGAATACTCTAGTGGCAAGACTGCTGTAAGTTACATTGTATTTCCCTTAGGCAATGCAGAACCATGGAAAGAACATTGGGCTAAAACTCATGGTGCCTGATACATAGTAGGCATTTAATAAAGGTTTATTGATTAATTGATTCAGAAGGCATAGATTCTCCTAGTAGCCGTGGCACTAAACTATTGCTGTGTTTGAGCTTACATAAGTCAGTGAATTTCTATGGGTCTCATTTTCTTCAGTGGTCAAAAGAAGATAATTTGTTTTGTTTTCTGTATGTGAGGAGGATCAAATTTCCTTTTACAAATCATTGTTTAAACACATATGCCAAAGCACAAAATTGATAGGTACTAAGAATAAAAAAGAAAAATAAAACAGGTCCTGTAGTTAAAGGAACTTCAATATTATTAGGAAAATTTCGCACATGTAGGCCATCACAAATATTGCATTAGCAATAATTTCTTGGCTCATTTTTCTGATTTCTGAATCCTGTGGAAAAGTAGATTGCCAATTAATCATATTGGAAGTGTCATATGTAAACAGGCCACCTGGTGGTGCTACTCACTTGTAAGTAGCACAGGCATTCCTTAAGTCTACAATAATCTCTACAAGTCACCAGAGGGCGCTAAGATTACACCCCCTTCTGATTCCCTTTTCAAACATCTACTTTCTGCAGAACTCATTGTGTGGGGTTGGTCAAATTCAGAATTGGTGTAGATTAGGGCAAGGTTTCCTACCTTTTAAAATTATTTTTAATGTCATGGACCCTTTTTGGCAGTCTGGAGAAGGCTACGTATCTCTTTTTTGGGTATAATTTTTTTTTTTTAATGCACAAAACAAAATGCACTGGATAACAAAGTTCATGGACTCAATACTAAAAATCCCTAGGCTAGGATATTGAAGCAGAGAAATGGAACATTGTTCTTAAATATGAGAATTATAGAAGTCTTCATTTGGCCCTAAGTCCCACTTCACATTTGGAAAACCTGTTTTTTGATGTGCTAACCTCATTCATAATACTTAGACACTTGGCTTTCTTAGTGATTAGAATACAATAAGTGAATAACTAACAGAAATGACACAGAGAAGAATTGTAAACAAGTAAACAAAAAACTACTTTTGCCCAAATGTCTTCCCTCCAAACTTTCTACTAGCGAGTAGATAGGACAAGAACACTGCGAGGGACTGTGTGCTGGTGGACACATAATCAAGGACAACTATGCAGACATCTGGAGAAGGCAGAAGGGTGACATGGATTTGGTCTCCTGATCCCACTAGCTGCTGAGGTTTCACATGGTGCTGGTCTGCCTGCTTGTCCTTCTTTCTGGTTCTACATTGCTCCCAGTAACTGTAATCTTGTCTCTCCTTCTGGCATCTGTTTTTGTTTCTACACTTTTTCAAGATCTGTCCCAGTTTGTCCTTTACACTAAGTTTGGTTTGGAGCAGTGGGGGTTACAGGAATGACCACCTGTACTGCCAACAACATAATAACATAGAAGGGATAGCAAGGACAGGTGGACTTCATATCTTTTCCAGGGCAAAGTGAAAAAAGAAATGCAGAGATGCTGGAGAATATATGTCCACATACATTTCTTGTTTTTCCTTTCATTATGTTAAATTATTTTCCCCATCTGGATGCCAGTATTCTTTTACAAGGTTACACAGTGCACATGTACCCAGATAAATGTAATATAAGGTAAATTGATAGGGACATAGAACTAGCACCTGAAATATTGACCAAATGATTGAAGAAAAGGGAGCATATGTGAGATTTCATGGAGCTAGAATAGGAGAGAGAGAGAGACAAAGAGAAAGAAGTTCCATTTTGGCCGTGTTGAACTTGAGATACCAATGGGATATTCAGTAGGCAACTGGAAATGTGAGACTGGAGCTCAGGAGAGAAATGATATCTGTATTTGAGATATCTCTGCAGGAAGGTGATAATTGAACATATGGGACTGGGTAAGATCAACTAGAGAGAAGGTGTAGAGAGAGAAGGTGGCCAAGGATAAGAGTCCTGAACAAAACTTGGTACTTAGGGATCAGGAAATGGATAAAGATGATACAAATCTTAAAATTTTTAGTGCTTTATAATTCACAAAGGGCATTCATTCCAATTATCTCAGAAGTTAAGGAGGATATTTCTGCCTTTTAAAAATTTTTTACAGATATGGAAACTGAAGTTTGTGGAGGTTGTTATTTGCCACCTAACTAAGTGTTAGAGCCCAAACTCAAACTCCTATCTTCTTAATTCAAGTACAGTAGTCTTTCTGTTATGACAGCTACTTGTATTTATGCACTGTAGTGCTTTGTGTTTAGAGAGTACTTTATATATATTATCTCAGTGGATTTGAACAATCTTTTCTTTCCTTCCTTCCTTCCTTCCTTATTCCCTCCAAACCCCCCCCCTCTCTCTCCCTCCCTGCCCACTTCCTCCCTCCTTCTTTCCTTTCCTTCCTTCCTTCTTTCCATCCTTCCTTCCTTCCTTCCTTTCTTCCTTCCTTCCTTCCTTCCTTCCTTCCTTCCTTCCTTCCTTCCTTCCTTCCTTCCTTCCTTCCTTCCTTCCTTCCTTCCTTCCTTCCTTCCT
>JAQQSW010011356.1:0-12780 GCA_028646575.1 Pseudocheirus occidentalis
ATCTATTTTTATGGTGTTATTTTCTTCAGTCAGGTTGTTGACTCTCTTCTCATGCTTTTCTTACATCATTCTCATTCCTCTTCCCAATTTTTCTTCCAATTCTCTCATTTGGTTTTCAAAATCCTTCTTAAGCTCCTCTAGGGTTTGTAACCAATCTACGTTTTTCTTGAAAGCTCTTGGTGTGGGAGTTCTGAGTGTTGTCTTTGTCCCATTCCATGCTTTGATCTTTTTGTCCCCGAAAAAGAAACCTATAATTGGATTGCTGGGGTTGCTTTGCTTCCTTTGCCTGCTCATGTTGCCAGTCAATTACTTGGCTTTTGGGCTCAATAGAACTCTGCTTCCAAAGCAGAAAGCTCTGTCCCATATCACTGGGGATATTGCAGCTGCTGGAGCTATTAGGAGGGTGCTGCAGCCCCCAACAGCTTTGGCTCACTGAAAATGTACCCCAAGACCACCATCCAAGACCACAATCTCGATCCAGGCAGCTTAAGGCAAGAGCACTTAGCCTCTGAATGATTGCTTGACCCCCCTGCAATCTGCAGGCTAGGAGCTTCTGAAGCAGCCACTTCTACTGCTTCCTTGCCCTGGAGACAGTTCAGCCAGGCCTGCTTTTCTCCCCCAAATTTAGCTGACTTCCAATAACCTTTCACTTAGTCCTTGTTTCTTATGGGTTGATAGTTCTGGAAACTGCCACAGCTGCCGCTGATCCACTGTCCTGAAGGCTCCAGTTGCAGCTTGTCCTGGAGGCCCTGGGGTCAACCCACAGTTTCAGGCTGGGCTAGTTTCTACTCCCAGAGTGCTGCAATGAGCCCTTTCTTCTGAACTTCCTTCAGCGGGAGATGTGTTTTTCTGTAATTTTGTGAGTTCTGGAGCCCTAAAGTTTGTTTAGAGTCATATTTTATGGGTATTTGAGGTGACTATGTTGGAGCTGTGGAGTTCGTGCTTCTGTGCCACCATCTTGCCTCCACCCCCATGGTGACTTTTTTAAAAGCAAAAACAAGGTCATTACTAATAGTAATCATAATGTTTTTATAAAGCATGTTCATCACAATAACTTTGTAAGGTTAAGTTGTGATTGAATTAAGTTCAATTTATTTAGCATTTATTAAATAACAACCACATACTAGATATTAAGAAATGTTCTGGGGATACAAAACAAAACCCAAAATAGTCCTTGCCCTCAATGAATTGATAGTCTACTAATAACTGATCAGATCACCCGCCATTTGTAGTTTGAGTCATTTCCTGGTTAAACTGATTTTGAAGTGGAGATAACCAGCATAACAGTCACATTGATAGACTACATAGATAGACTATATAGATATACCATAAAGGAACTGTTACTAAAAGGTACATGAAGGCTCTTATCTTGATTGGAAGCTTTTTAGCGGGTAAAATGATGGTTACATAGAAGAAGAAGGACAAACATATTGACTTCCCTGCTAGAATGTAAGCTCCTTAATGGCAGGGAAATTTTTCCTTTTATTTTTGTATCCCAAGATAGTGTTTTTCACCTAGTGCAGTGTTTTTCACCTAGCTTGTTGATTGATTAATGAGATGTTCTCTCCTGCTCCATTTCATTACCTAAGTGGGGTTTATCTACCTGCTTTTTCTTCTGTGACTGTCTCAGCAGGGGATCTAAAAGGCAATATGGAGAAGAGGAATTGGACAATGGTGACAGAGATCATCCTTGTGGGAATCCCCACTGCTCCATCCCTGAGTGGTCTCCTCTTCCTACTATTTTTGTTGGCCTATTTGGTGACTATTTTAGGCAATTTTCTCATTATTACACTGATTTGGGTGGACTATAGACTCCATTCACCTATGTATTTCTTCCTCAGCCACCTTTCCTTCAGTGAAATCTTAACCATAACCTGTGCTGTTCCTAAGATGCTGGTTGATTTTCTATCTGAGAAAAAAACCATCTCCTTAGCTGGATGCTTCTCACAATCTTATTTCTACTTCCTTTCTGGATGCACTGAGTTTATCCTCTTTGCTGTCATGTCTTACGATCGCTATGTTGCCATCTGTAGTCCCCTGCAATATCCTACAATCATGACCCGTCCACTCTGTGTTCGACTTGTTATTCTATCCTGGTTAGGCGGTTTTCTGCTCATCCTTCCATCTACTGTCCTTAAGGGAGGGCTGCCATATTGTGGGCCCAATGTCATCGACCACTTCTTCTGTGATAGTGCTCCCCTACTGCACCTTGCATGTGCTGACATCAGACCTATTGAACTGTTGGACTTCTTCAGTTCTCTTGTACTACTCATTAGTTCACTAATGTTAACTATGGTTTCCTATGTCTACATCATTTCTACAATTCTGAAAATCCCCTCAGGTCAAGGTCAACGCAAAGCATTTGCCACTTGTGCCTCACATTTCACTGTGGTATCAATGGGCTATGGAATCTCCATCTTTGTCTATGTTCGTCCCTCACAGAAGAGTAACCTTCACTTTAATAAGATCCTCTTTGTCCTCTCAAGCATTGTCACACCCGTGCTGAACCCCTTCATCTTCAGTCTGAGGAATGAAACAATGAAAGAGGCTTTGAAGGATACCACAGGTAAGATCCAGACCTTCCTAAAGGGCCTGAGGTTCAACTGATTTGCTGTTGATAGCTATTTTATTCCTAGACATCAACAAACTTGCTTCTGAGATATGATATCCAAGTGGATATACAAATGGAACATGAATAGCATCATGATAATAATTCAAATGTTAGAGTGTTCCTGCTAGAAAGGACCATATATAACACCTAGTTCAATACCATTGTTTTAGGGGCGGCTAGGTGGCGCAGTGGATAGAGCACCGGCCCTGGAGTCAGGAGTACCTGAGTTCAAATCTGGCCTCAGACACTTAACACACACATACATAAAAACCTAGCCGTGTGACCTTGGGCAAGTCACTTAACCCCAACTGCCCTCCAAAAAAAAAAAAGTTAAAAAAAAATTAAAATTACAAGTTAACTTTAAAAAATAATAATAATAAAATAAAATTTAAAAAAATACCATTGTTTTACAGGTGAGGAAACAGACATAAAGATGTGAAATAGGAATAATATCTTGGAGTTCAAGTATATCACTTTTTCTGAATGTTAATATGTTCCCAGAACCTAGCACAGTGATTTACATATAGAAAGCTCTTAACATACATTTTAGTGAACTGAACATTTGTGCAGTAATTAAATGGTACTTAAGTGCAATTGAGATGCACATGGCTATGCTTACAGATATATATATATATATGCATATATATACATGTATTTACATACATATGTGTGTATGCTATAACATTTATAACCATGACTTCATTTAAGAAATAATACTATAGCAAGTAGCAATCAGAAGATGAAAGTCTTTTCCAGGTAAATATCAGGGATTCAATCCATGGTCAAGTAACCTGCATTTCTCTAATGCCACACAGGATCTTGTATTCAGTCCACAGGCACAGATTGAGTATGGACCTACAGTTTTGTTCCTCTTTCCTCCTGATTTAGTTCCTGGCTTCCAGACTTCTAAATCATACTGTCTTCTATAACTTCCCTTAGTCACTGGGGCCTCAACATGGAATTTCCCACCTCTTCTCATTGGTATGTTCCTGCTGGCACATCTGTTTTGTAAAGGGACCCAGGTAACATTCATTCCCTTCCCAGCCTTGAGCTTGGTTTTTGAAACTCAAAACCATGTCCCACATAAGGTGTTTTCTTTCCTCCCCTTACCTCCACCTCCACCCTGACTTTTTAGCTCTTTTGTGTCTTTTCTTCCACCCATTAGAATATAAACTCTTTATAGGACAGGGACTAGCTTTCTCTTTGCTTGTATTGTATCCCCAACATTTATCATAGTGCCTGACACACAGTAAATATATAACCCCAGTCTCAAAGCTCAGTGATATAGGACTTCTATTTGATAAAGATGTATGTCCTGAACCTGCCTGTGGGGCCCAGCAGAGTTGGTGAGAGTAAGAAAAAAGGGGGGAAAAGTGATCTTAAATTTTCTTCAGGTTTTGAGTTGCATCAATACTTGTTCGTTTTGTTCTTTTCTAAGTAAAGAGGGTAGATTCTTGCATTTTGTGAATTTTAAATGGTCAGGTAAAAAGTGCCTAGGCATTCCAGGGTATAAGTTTGTAGTTATTACAGTAATGATGCCTCAAGGAGCCAAATAAATAAGCTTTACAAAGATGATGGTTTTGTTGAACTGCTTTTCTTCTGCTCCTTTTTTCTTTTTTACTTCTTTGCTAAAGGGGTCATTCAGATCTCTATATAGGGAAAGAGAGGGCCTATATAAAGACATGATAGACCTTTTTTTTGCTGGTTGATGGGGCATGAGTTGGCAGCACCATGAAGGCCTTGGGCACCCTGAGAGAGTATAAGGTAGTTGGGCGCTGCCAGCCCGCTCCTAAGAGCCTGGTACCCCCTCTTTATCACATGAGGATCTTTACTCCTAATCACGTCATAGCAAAGTCTCGATTTTGGTACTTCGTTTCCAATCTGAAAAAGATGAAGAAGTCTTCTGGAGAAATATACTGTGGACAGGTCTTTGAAAAGTCCCCTCTCAGAGTGAAAAACTTTGGCATCTGGCTGTGCTGCGATTCCAGAACTGGGACCCACAATGTGTACAGGGAGTACAGGGATCTGAGCACTGCTGGTGTCATCACTCAGTGCTACTGAGATATGGGAGCCTGTCACCGTGCCTGAGCCTACTCCATTCAGATCATGAAAGTGGATGAAATTCCTGCCAGCAAATGCCCCCGGCCCACAATCAAGTAATTTCACTACTCCAAAATCAAGTTCTGTCTGCTCCACAGAGTTCTGCATCGCCAGAACAAGCCACGCTTTACTACCAAGAGACCCAACACTTTCTTCTAAGTTTAGAGACAAGGAGGCACCTGTTCTATTTGATCTGTTTGAATAAATTTCTCAGTTGGAACCCCCCCCAAAAAAAGAAATGACAGTGATGTAAAAAGAAAGATATCAATAATGTTTTTTAACCAAAATTGTGATTCTAGGGAGGGCCCAGAGGTTACTCACGTACATGTACTGCAGCCCATGGTCTTAGAGAGTTACCTATGACATTGAGAGTTACCTATGACCTGGGTCAGGTGTTTCTGACTCAGAGACCAGCTATCACTGATACTATCTATTCACTATATAATGCTATCTTTCATCAATAAAATAAAATAAAAAAGAAAGTCTTGTCATCATGCTTTGGAAATTAGAAATAGAAATATTATTGGAAATAGAAATATTATCATCCCTTTGAACACCATAGTCTTTTGGTTCATCCTTTTCTTCCATTACCATGACCTCTATTTTCACTGGACCTCAGCCACCCACAATAAAAGTGTCCCAGTTCAGTTCGTTTGCTTTTTGGGATTTGGAAACTACCATAGAAGAAGAAGCCCGAGTCAGCAAATTATAAATACAATGTATTCTATAAATTGACACTTGCTGAAGGAAAGTCTTTTTAAAAATTTTCCATATTAATCATGCTGTGAAAGAAGAAACAGAATAAAAGAAAAAATGGGAAAAAAGTGAAAATAGTATGCTTTGATCTGTATTCAGATTCTGTCAGTCCTCTAGATGTGGATAGAATTTTCTGTTATGAGTTTTCTGGAACTCTCTTGGATCATTGTATTGCTGGGAATAGCTTAGTCATTCAAAGTAGATTATCTTACAATGTTACTATTACTATGTACAATGTTCTCCTAGTTTAGCTCACTTCACTCAGTATCAGTTCATATAAGTCCAAGTTTTTATGAAATGCGCCTCCTTGTCATTTCTTACAGAACAATAGTATTCCATTACATTTATGTATCACAATATATTCATCCATCCTTCAATTGATGAGCATTTCCTCAATTTTCAATTCTTTGCCAGCATAAAAAGAGCTGCTATAAATATTTTATACATATAGATCTTTTTCCCTTTTTATGATCTCTTTGGGATATAGACCTAGTAATGGTATTGCTGGATCAATAGTTATATGCAGTTTGTTTGCCCTTTGGGTATAGTACAAGGAAAGTCTTAAGACTAAATTTAAGGTATCCAAAGGAAAGAGTAAAGGAACCAAGGAGAGAGGGGACAAAGATGTACATGTATCACTTATACTGGAAAGACAAAGTCATAACTAAACCTCTGGAAGAAACAGAATATACGATTCAGCCAATGGAGTTATATGAGTCTCAATGGAGATGATTTTCAGGCTAGGGAAAGATGAGAAAGAGGATACACAATTTAGGGAGAGGTGAACTTCCTGGTCCAACAGTCAGAATATACTTACATTTTTGTCCCTCCTCTCAGTTCAGTATACTGACAATGAGGGTCTCACAAAATAGGGTTGAAAGAGTTTTGTGGCAGCTAGATTGAATCATTTTATAAGAGACAATTTTAAAATTTCAAAGTGGCCATTTACACCTTGGCAATCAACAAATACAAATGCAGAGTTATGATTTTCATAATAATCGACATGATATTTGTAATGAATATGCTAATAGATTTGATTCTCAGAATTGTTTTTTCTAGTTTTTAAGACTTACAATGAAGCTTGAAATGATCAAATCTTTGAAAATGCTCACAATCACTGGCTGAGTACCTTAAGTGAAGCTAATCGAAGACTGTAGAGCCTGTTCCCATCTGGTTCTGTGACCCCCAAGTACTTGAGTGATATTGCTCCCACAGGATTCCAGAAGGGGTTTGTTGAGAGAAACCAAGCTTAAGCCCAGGGAATGGTTGCTTGTAATCCATCTTCCCACCTCCCTTCCACCTTGTGATTTATGTATATAATCTCTGTCTTCACTCCAGCAAGGTGAAATTCTGATCAGGAGACTTCCTCATTTGCAAATCTGTTCCTCATAATGAAACCAATTAATTAATTGGCTACCTTATTACTGGCACTTTGTCCCTGGCCTATTGTTTTGTCATTCTCTGGTTAGACACTTGGTCAGTAAAATCCTGTTGAAACTACAAATCTGGACATGATTTGTTATTTTGTTGGTCATCTAGACTCGAGAAAATGATGGAGAATGTTTTAGTAATGAAGCTTAAACTTAAAAGTTTAAGTTTTTTGTTTTTCTTTTCAGAAAGCCATTTGTTAAACATTTTCCATCACAAATGTGAACAGGGATTGTTTACTGTGCAAAGTTCAGGTCCTACTTTGTCACATACAAAGAAGTGCTAATTTGCAAGACTAAGGCTCTACCCATATATGGCCCTTACCAAAAAAGAAAAAGGTAGGGGTACCAGGAAAGAGGATTAAGCAAGTCTGTCACAAATGTCTTATGTCACAGAAGTGTGACAACCTGTCACATGAAAGGTTAGTTCCAGAAAACCAAAGATTTGTTTGACTACTGTGAAAGGTAATATATTTTATCTTATTATCACCGTACTATCCTACCTCTATGATCCTGAACTCTGAAATTCTCTTCTTTGATCTGTCCAATCACTCTATTAAAGCTACTCTATCTAAAGTTGCCTATGATCTCTTAATTTTTAAATTTGATAGTCTTTCCACTTTCCTCAGCTCCTCCCTTGGTTTCTATGACACTTCTCTCTCCTAGTTCTCTTTCCATCTTCCATGTCCTAAATGAGTACACATCAAGGCCCTGCCCCAGGTAGTCTTCTCTCTTCATACTAATTATATTGGCAATTTCATCTTTCCAACGCATTCAAGTATTATCTCCTGCATTGCTAACAACCAGGACATCCTCTCAAAATTTGAACTTAAAACTTTTTCCCTTAAAACCTTCTCTTCTAGACTTCCTTCTACAACCTTGGTATCATTCTTAATCTCTCTCTCTCTCTCTCTCTCTCTCTCTCTCTCTCTCTCTCTCTCTCTCTCTTTCTTTCTCTCTCTCTCTCCTTCTCTCCCTCTCTCCCTCCCTCCTTTGTGTGTATATCTGTGTGTGATCCCTGTCTCTGTCTTTCTCTGTCTCTACACACACACACTCACACACTCAATTAGTTCTTAAGTCTATACAAGTCTACCTTTGCAACTCTCCGATCTTTATCCTTTCCAAACTTTATATGATTACTAATTGACTTCAGTACCTTACCTGGCCTCTTCCCAATGGCTATTTCTCCTTTCCAGAGTCTCCTTTCTCTACTTAATCCTTTACAAAGTTGCCAAACTTTTTCTAAAGATACACTAATTACCTGGTCAAAAATCTTGAGTAGTTTTCCATTGTTTCTAGGATAAAATAGAAACTTTCCAGGCTGGTATTTAAATATCTCTATAATGTTTCCACAACATAATATGCTACATTTATCTTTTAGTATTCTCCCTTTTCATGCAATGTGTTTTAAGTTAACTTGAACTATTAACTGTTCCCCAAATCTGTCATTTGACCTCTAATTTCTCTGCTATCCTTACTATTTTTTTAATTTTTAAATTTATTTATGTTTAGTTTTTAACATTCATGTCCATAAGGTTTTGAGCTACAAATTCTCTCTGTCTTTCTCCTACCTCCCATGACAAGATAGCAAGCCTACTGAATACGCCTTCCCCAATCTGTTCTCTCTTAAATCCTCTCCCACTTCCTCCCCCCAACTTTCTAGTAGGGCAAGGTGGATTTCTATACCCCAGTGTATAGAAATATAAGATGTTTTCAAGTTGCATGTACAACAATTTTTTAAACATTTGTTTTTAAAACTTTGATTTCCAGATTCTTTCCCTTCTTACCTCCTCACCCACCCCCACTGGGAATACAAGCAATTCAATGTAACTTGAATATGTGTAGTGATGCAAAATATTTCCATAGTAGATATATTGTGAAAAACTAATTATACTTCCCTTAATCCTATCCCCCACTTATTTGTATTTTTTATTTGACTCTGTCCCTTTTCAAAAGTATTTGCTTCTAACTACCCTCTCCCCAAACTGCCCTTCCTTCTATCCTCTCCCCTCTTATCTCCTTCCCCCTACGTTCCTGTAGGGTAAGATAGCCAACTGAGTATGTATGTTATTCCCTCCTTAAATTCAATAAGAGTAAGGTCGACCCATTCCCTTTCACCTTGCTACTCTTCCCCTCCATTGTAACAGTTGTCTCATGCCTCTTTTATTTGAGATAATATACCCTATTCTATCTCTCCCTTTCTCCTTCCAAAATATTTCTCTATCACCACTTAATTTTATTTTTTAGATATCATCTCTTTATATTCAATTAATTCTGTGCCCTCTGTCTATGTACACATGTATATATGCAATCATGTATATATGCAATGCATATATGCAATCTATGTACACAAGTATATGTGCAATCATGTTTATATTTATACATACATACACCTTCCTATACATACACACATATGTATGTTTACACATATACTCCCTTCAACTATACTCATACTGAGAAAAGTCTCATGAGTTACAATTATGATTTTTCCATGTAGGAATATAAATAGTTCAATTTTAATAAATCCCTTATGATTTCTTTTTCCTGTTGACCTTCTCATGCTTCTCTTGCTTCTTGTATCTGAAAGTCAAATTTTCTGGTCACCTCTGGTATTTTCATCAAGAATGCTTGAAAGGCCTCTATTCAATTGAATATCCATATTTTCTCCTGAAGTATTAAACTCACTTTTGCTGGGTAGGTGATTCTTGATTTTAATAATAGATCCATTGACCTCAAAAATATCATATTCCAATTCCTTCAATCCTTTAATATAGAAGCTGCAAGATCTTGTGTTATCCTGATTGTTTTTCCACAATATTCAATTTGTTTCTTCCTGACAGTTTGTAATATTTTCTCCATGACTAGGGAACTCTGGAATTTGGTGATAATATGCCTAAGAGTTTTCTTTTTGGGTTCTTTTTCAAGAGGAAATTGGTGAATTCATTCTATTTCTATTTTGCCCTCTGATTCTAGAATACCAGGACGATTTTCCTTGAGAATTTCCTGAAGGATGATTTTTAAGTTCTTTTTATGATCACTGGCTTTCAGGTAGTCCAATGATTTTTAAATGATCTCTCCTGGATTTGTTTTCTAGGCAGTGGTTTTTCCAATAAGATATTTCACATTGCCTTCTATTTTTTCATTTGTTTGGATCTGTTTTATAGTATCTCAATTTCTCATAAAGTCATTAGTTTCCATTTGCTCCAATCTAATTCCAAAGGAATGATTCTCTTCAGTGAGCTTTTGAAATTCTTTTTCCATCTGGCAAATTTGACTTTTTAAGGTATTCTTCTCCTCATTGGCTTTTTGGGCCTCTTTTGCCATTTGAGTTAGTCTATTTTTAAGGTGCTATTTTCTTTAGTCAGCTTGTTGACTCTCTTTTTATGATTTTCTTGCATCATTCTTATTTCTCTTCCCAATTTTTGTGTAGCTCTCAAATTTGTTTAGAGGTTTTTTTTACAGGTATTGGAGGTGGTTGGAGCAGGAGCTCAAGCAAGTTCCTACTTTTACTCCACCATCATGACTCTACCTCCCCCTGGCTGTCTTTAAAACAAAAGAACAACAACATAATAAATGTAATTCATTAGTTAAAGCAAAGGAATATCAAAAACAAGACTTCAAATCATTTTTAAATATTTTCTTTAAGTCACACCATGTTTCATTTTCTCAGGAAGAACAGCAGTTACAAAAACTCATCTCAAAAGCTCACCAAAGGAACCTTATTATAGAATTGGTCAATTGTATTATAAGAATATTTATATCCAGTGTAGGGGGGACCAGAGGGAGTTGGGCAGGCAATGCAAAGCAAACAGCTTCCTAAGAGTGGAGAGAATTCCTAATGTAATTTGTTTCTCCCTTTTCAATAAAGCACAATTCTCTTTGGCTAATAGCTCTGGCAGCTGCAAAAACCCCAGCGATTCGGGACAGAGCTTTCCCCTCTGGAAGCAGAGTTCTACTGAGCCTGAAAGCCAAGTAATTGACTGGCAACATGAGCAGGCAAAGGAAGCAAAGCAAGCCCAGCAATCTGATTATAGATTCCTATTTGGGGGACAAAAAAGATCAAAGCATGGAATGGGATGAAGACAACAGTCAGAACTCCCAAACCAAAAGCTTTCAAGAAAAATGTAGATGGGTTACAAACCCTAGAGGAGCTTAAAAAGGATTTTGAAAACCAAATAAGAGAAGTGGAAGAAAAATTGGGAAGAGATTAACTCAAATGACAAGAGAGGCACAAAAAGCTAATGAGAAAAAGAATGCCTTAAAAAGTCGAATTTCCCAGATGGAAAAAAGAATCTCAAAAGCACTGTGAAGAGAATAATTCCTTCAGAATTAGAGGGGAGCAAATGGAAGCAAATGACTTTATGAGAAATCAAGATACTATTAAATAGATACAAACAAATGAAAAAATAGAAGGCAATGTGAAATATCTCCTTGAAAAAACCACTGACCTGGAAAATAGACTCAGGAGAGACATTTAAAAGTTATTGGACTACCTGAAAGCCATGATCAAAAAAAGAACTTAGAAAGCATCCTTCAAGAAATTCACAATGAGGGGGTGGAGCCAAGATGGCAGTGTAGAAGCAGGAAAACGCCGCAGCTTGTACATAGCCACCTCAAACACCCATAATATATGACTCTAAACAAATTTTAGGGCTCCAGAATGCACATGAAAATACAGAAAACACATCTCCCACTGAAGGCAGCTAAGCAGGAAGGGCTCATAACAGTGCTGGGAGCCAAAACCAGCCTAGCGTGAAACCATGGCTTGGTCCAGGGGCAGCCCAGACGAGCCACAGCTGGAGCCTTCAGGATAGTGGATGAGTGGCAGCTGTGACAATTTCAAGATTTATCAAGCCAGAATAAATAGGGCTAAGTGAAAGGTCAGTGGAACTCAGATAAATTTTGGGGAGAAAAGCAGTCCACTCAAAATGCCTCTTGGGTAAAGAAGTGGCAGAAGTGGTGGCCCTGCTGCTTCAGGGCTCCCGGCCTGCAGACTGCAGGGGGGCCAAATGATTGTTCAGAGGCTAAGTGCTCTTGTGTTGAGCAGCCTAGATATGGATTGTGGTCTTGGGTGGTGGTCCTGGGGGGTGTTTTCAGTGAGCCAAAGCTGATGGGGGCTGCAGCACCCTCCTAGTAGCTCCAACAGTTGTGAAAACCCCAGAAATTTAGGACAGAGGTTTCCCCTCTGGAAGCAGAGCTCCACAGAGCTAAAAAGAAAAGTAATTCACTGGCAATATGAGCAGGCAAAGGAAGCAAAGTAAGAACAGCAACTGAACTCTAGAATCATTTTTGGGGGACAAAAAGGATCAAAGCATGGAATGGGAAGAAGACAACACAGTCAGAACTCCCACACCAAAAGCTTCAAAGAAACATGAAGACTGCAGACAAGCCATAGATCACCATAAGAAGGATTTTGAAAACAAAATAAGAGAAATGTAGGAAAAATTGGGAAGAGAAATGAGAATGATGCAAGAAAAGCACAAAAAGAGTCAACAACCTCACTGAATAAAATAACACCTTAAAAATTGATTAACTCAAATGGCAAAAGAGAGCCAAAAAGCCAATGAGGAGAAGAATATCTTAAAAAGTTGAATTTGCCAGATGGAAAAAGAATCTCAAAAGCATTCTGAAGAGAATAATAATTCCTTCAGAATTAGAGGGGAGCAAATGGAAGCAAAGGCCTTTATGAGAAATCAAGATACTATTAAACAGATCCAAACAAATGAAAAAATAGAAGGCAATGTGAAATATCTCCTTTAAAAAAACCACTGACCTGGAAAATAGATGCAGGGGAGACAATTTAAAAATTATTGGACTAACTCAAAGTCACAATCAGAAAAAGAACTTGCAAAGTATCCTTCAAGAAATTCTCAAGGAAAATTGCCC
>JAQQSW010011357.1:0-12779 GCA_028646575.1 Pseudocheirus occidentalis
GCAGCTCCCAGACTGCTGTGAAGAGCCCCGCCTGCTGAGCTGCCTGTAGCAACAGATGTGCTTTCTGTCTTTTGGAGAGTTTTGGAGCTTGAAAATCTGTTTAGAGTCACATTTTATGAGTTTTTTAGCGTGTTTGTGTGGGAGTTGTGGTGCTTTGCTGTTTCTACGCTGCCATCTTGGCTCTGCCCCGCCTTAAAATGGCTCTCTTACTAAGTTTTCTGAAAACTTTTGTTTCTCACTGTTTTATTAGGTAATGCCATAATCTTCTTTATAAAGAAATTCCTATTTTAAATTAGTGATGGTCTGTGTCAATGTCTGTTCCTTTTGTCAATTTTCCATTTTTCAGTTTCAATAGCTTGTTTAAGCAGCTGAAGATGGAGGTATTTTAATTGTTTGCTACATGTTCTCTTTTCTATTTCTTTTTCTAATTTGGTATTGACTTTGACACTTGTTCTAACAAGTAAGTGGTCTGACACTATCTGTACACATATAGCTGATTCTAAGTCCTAAATTAGTAGCCAGTCAATTTTTGCAGATTAGAATATATTCAATGCTTACCATGTCTAGTGTTCCATAAGTTGGTTCTCAAGATAAATGTTCAAGATACATAGATGTGAGGATTCTGAACTGTCTCTTGCATTTGTTGCTCTAAATATATATTTTCTAACATGACACCTTTGACTCAGTGATCCCACTAATGGGAGTTCTCACCAAGGAATACTCACCAAAGAAGTAATTAAGAGGAAAATACTTTTAAAATACTTTTAATTTATAAATACTTTTAAAAGTATTTATAGCTGTGTGGTATGTAATAGTGAAAAATAAAATACACAACTGGGCATACTGAAAGCAAGGTGTAATGTATAGCAAAATACCGACTACAAAAAGTAGTGACAGCAAAAACACTGGGAATAAAGAAAGTACTCAAAGACTGGGGAAAGGGCCAAAGAAAACTGGATATATGTGATAATGGAATACTATTATACCATAAGAAATGATGAAGAAGATTTTAAAAATGGGAAGACTTAAATAAAGTTATTTGGAACAAATTCAATTTAATTCAATAAGCATTTATTAAGATCATACTATGTGCCAGATACTGTGCTATGAGTCAGGAATACAAATAAGAAAAAACACACTCCCTTCACTGAAGAAGCTTATGGTATAATGGGGGAAGAAAACACCCAAGAGGAAACTGTGGTATTGCAGAGAGACTGTGGTACATCAAAGTGCATATTACCACGCTATCAAGAACAAGTAAGAACACTGAAAAACATTAAGTGACTTGTCCAGGATAACCCAGAGAGTAAGTGTCTGGTGCATCATCTGAATTCAGATCTTCCTAAACTTCAAGTAGAGCACCTTTTATGAGGTCTTCATCAGCTACCTCACCAATATTTCACATTCTTCACTTCCCAGCTGTCTCCTTCAATCCTGTCTTCCTACTACTACCAAAACTACTTTCATTTTAGCCAAGCACACTACTCCTTAAATTGTTAAACAAATGCAGGTTTCCAAAAGTTTCTCTGACTAGAATCTACTGAAACCTCAACATGCCTCTTTCCATCTTGGACCAGCACTTAACTCCCTACTTCTCTCAGGCTCATCAGTTTCCTCTGTGTGCTGATCTTACTCCAAATCCTTAGCTTCCTCCAGACCAGGACTGGATCCTCATGACTGATTTCTCTCCTATTATTTAAATAATTCTTTTAATCTGACCTAGTCCAGAGCCCATCCAATCTGGCAATTCTCAAGACCACTTTCTCAAATCTCCCTTCAATTATGTACTTATCTTGTCTAAACTCCACCCCACTGCTGAAATGCAATTACCCTAGACATACATTTTCTGTATATGTTATGACCAAAAACCAATGTTGACTCATGTCCAAAGCCCAGAGGAACAATTAATTCATACAGTGTGCTTATACTTACACTTCTAATCTCAAAGGTAATTGCAAAAACCTTCTACCTTGAATATAGTTGCTTAGTAAACAAAAATGTGCTGGCATCATCTAGAACTTCACAAATCCTATATTTCAATGCAGAGATCCAGGCTCAGCTAATACTTTTTTGTACCAAAATTGTAGTAAACACAAAAGGTTTTACTAAAGCAAATAATTACTTCTGGGAAAAGAACTGTAAACATAATCACCGTGTGTTAATTTACTTAACTGTTCATCCACTGAGGATATTTTTCAGTATAGCTAAACAGCAAAAAGTCTGCTGGATTTGGAATGAGAGAACCTGAGTCTGAATTCTGGCTTTGCCACTTATTACTTGTTTAAACCAGGGCAACTTACTAGGCTCAGGGTTCCCATCTATAAATTGAGGAAACTGAACAAGATGACTTCTAAAAGTCCCTTCTCAGGTCTTTAAAGTGCTAATGATTGGTATAGTCATCTCATGTTATAGGAACAAAATCTGTTAATAACAATTGTCTATAAAGTGAAAATCTATATAATGAAAATGGACTGTGACTCATCTTTGGAGGCCTGGATACCACAAAGCATCAGGCAGGGATTCAGCTCCAAATCTTTTTTTTTTTTTAATCTTTAGAGAGCTGACACTTCAGCGGACTCTCAGGGTTCCACCAGGGGAGTCACTGGACTTTCTTATAACAGCAAAAAGTAGTTTATAGTTTATATAGTGGGAAAAAGTATGTATTATTATTTCTTGTTAAGCAAAAATCTCCCCCAAAGGGTCAAGGAATAGGACTATTCAGTTTTTAGCTGTGACTTTTTACCAAAATAGCTATTCACAAATAGTTCAGAATTCTCATTTTACTACTGGTATATATCTTATCAATAATATATAGTCAAAAAAAAAAGAAGAAAAAAAAAGGGGGCGCCTAGGTGGCGCAGTGAATAGAGCACTGGCCCTGGAGTCAGGAGTACCTAAGTTCAAATCCGGCCTCAGACACTTAACACAAAAAACTAGCCGTGTGACCTTGGGCAAGTCACTTAACTCCAACTGCCCTCCAAAAAGAAAAAAAAAAGAATTATAGTCAACTTTAAAAAGGCAGAGGCCTCATTTTGATTTTGTTGTTGTTCAGTCATGTCTAACTGTGACCCCATTTGGGATTTTCTTGGTAAAGATACTGAAGTGGTTTGCCATTTACTTTTCCAGCTCATTTTACAGATGAGGAAACTGAGGCAAACAGGGTTAAGTGACTTGTCCAGGGCCACACAGCTAGTAAATGTCTGAGGCCAGATTTGAACTTAGGAAGATGAGTCTTCCTGATTGCCTGATGAGGGCTCTATCTATGCTGTATATTACTAACATATAATTAAATTCTCAATAAATTATGTCTACTGATGATGGTGAAGGGCAGATTCTATATTGTTTAGTACCTGAAAAAGAATGTGGGTGGTAAGTGGCATATTGGAATGTCCAGTCTTAATGACCAATGCCCACAAACATACTGTAAGAGTGACTGATGTGTGAACTGATGCAGAGTAAAGTGAGCAGAACCAGAACACTGTACACAGTAACAGCAACACTGTGAGACAAAAACTGTGAATGACTTAGCTGTTTATTCCTAGGAATACAATGATCTAAGACAATCTCAAAGGACTCACAACGAAAAATGCTGTCCGCTTCCAGAAAAAGAACTGATGGAGTCTGAATACTGATGGAAGCTTGCTTGCTTATTTCCTCCCTCCCTCCTTCCCTTCCCTTCCCTTTTCTTCTTTCCTTCCTTTTTTCCTTCGTTTCCTTCCTTCCTTCCCTCCCTTCTTCTTTCCTTCCTTCCTTCCTTCCTTCCCTCCCTTCTTCTTTCCTTCCTTCCTTCCTTCCTTCTTTCCTTCCTTCCACAAGCATTCTTCTACAAAAAGACTGATATGGAAATATGTTTTACACATGATTGCATATCTACAACCTATATCAGACTGCTTACTATCTGGGGAGGGAGGGAGAGAATTTGGAACTCAAAATTTAAAAAAAATACCCAAACGTTAAAAATTGTTTTAAACATATAATTGGGGGGAAAATATTTTTTAACTTCCTGATATCCTGGGGAATTGGCTCCTCACATTTCTTTAGCCCTCCAACTGGTTACCTATTATCCTTAAGGAAAAGGATTGGCATGTGAAAGGAAGGAAAGAAGGAAAAAATACATACATATGTATATTTATCTATCTATCTATCTATCTATCTATCTATCTATCTATCTATCTATCTATCTATCTACCTATCTATCCATCTATCTCAGAGGTAAAACTTCAACCCAGAACTACCAGACCCTGAGTCTGACTCTCTGTAGGTGACACTATATCTCACGTCACATTTAATATCACCTTCTAATTTAGACTTGGACCAAACTTCTTGCCTAGGTAAAAAGACACTGATATTTTGAAGGCCTCTTCCAACTCCTGTTTTGTAAAAGGAGTTGTCTAGAACTAGATGGCAACTTTATCTATATAGTCATAAACAACATTTTTATATTGTGATAGAAAAAAGTGATTTCTGAGTTTCACAGCACCTGGCACCCAGTAAGCAGTTAATAAATGTTTACTGGTTCATTGGTGAAGAACAGAAACATCAAACTAGGCACCTTAATTCTATGCCAAAAATGTAAATAAACATGACTGACTCAGAGGTATAATGAGTTAGTTACTAAGTCCATCACAAGAGTTCAGAGGTCATTCCTGAATGCTATTTGTTGAAAGTAAAATAGTTATAGTCACAAGTATAGACTGGAATAACCAAAGAAAAAACAGGATTGGATCTAGACCTAAGAGGGGTCTTACAGATAGATCATCTGGTCCAGCAACTTCACTTTGTAGTACAGGAAATTAAGGTCCAGTCAAGTTAAATGGTCAGTCTAAGGTTACACAGAACTACCATAGGTAGCTAATGTCAGAGCCAGAACTTGAAACCTCTGAATCCCAAAAGAAAGAGTAAGAGTTCTTTCTATTCTGTCATGCTTTATTTTAGTCAAAAAGTTTTACATACCCCCAAAAAGATGAAAGAAAGAGGTGAAAGACTTACATTTACAAAAGTATTTACATCAGCTTGTAGGGTGTGCGCACGTGTGTGTGTGTGTGTGTGTGTGTGTGTGTGTGAGAGAGAGAGAGAGAGAGAGAGAGAGAGAGAGAGAGAGAGAGAGACAAAGAACAGGAAGCTAACAGGGTGCCCACCAACTGAGAAATGGTTGAACATATCACGGTGTAGACATTAATGTGATAGAATACTATTATGCTGTTAGAAATTATAAAGGGTACAATTTCAGAGAAACCTGGGAGGGTTTGTATGAATTGCTGCAAAGTGAAGTAAGCAGAACTAGGAGGACAACCTACACAACAGCATTATTGTAAAGACTTGAGCTACTTAACTCTAATCAAAGGAACGACCATCATAGTTTCAGGGGACTCATGATAAATACTGCTGCCTACCTCCTGACAGAGAGGTGATAGATTCAGAATGCAAATTGATATGTATTTAGACATGACCAGTTTGGGTATTTCTTTTACTTGACTACGCACATTTTTTACTAAGGTTTTGTTTTCGTTTTTGAATGGGAGGGGGTAGTAGAAGGGAGGGGAAATAAAAGTCTGATGCATTGACCTAAGTCATGCTTAATCAGTCAACTTATGGATATTATCTATAAATGCATTAACTGAATTTATCCTTCTCTAATGCAGTTGTGCAAATATAAAGTTAATTACCTACATGGGACAAAGGTACCTCTAACAAAAGAGGTGTCACTGTATTACATGGTGTCACTGTACTCCTAAGTTAAATCACTGAACTATGACTCTACTTGTCACACATTTCTTCTGTCAAGAAAGTTTTAAATTGAAAATGGAGGGGGAGTGGGAAATATGTCCAAACACATATCAAGTATGGCAGGTAAAATAGCAGGGTAGCTTTCTAGTAATTCATAGGTTGTTTGTGCTTCATTTTCAAAGAGGATCAAAGATATCACAGGATAATATCTTGTGCATAAATTGGATTTAAGTGAGGCAGAGCTGCATAAAGTTGTCAGCCTCTCTTTCTCTTCTAGAGTCATGGAAGTCCAGTGGCAGGACAAAAGTCAGGAAAACTGTCGATGGCCCAATGGATGACCTTGGCTTCTTCAGTGGATGTCAAACCAACCTCTAAGTGCTCCATAGCTCCTGCTTCAGCTGCTTTTATGGCTCCCAGAATAAATTGTTCTCATCTGCCCATTCTTCTGGGGGAAGTGTTACTATGTTTGGAGTAGACATTCCCCCAACTCAGACTAGTTTGGGGCCTACTAGTTATCCTCAGCCTTCTGCAAAGGTGGTTTTATTGGAGTGTGGCCCCTGCACATACTTTGGCTTCTTGGAGCCAAAGGAATGGTAATTTTAGTTTTGGTTAATGACTGGTTGAACACCAAAAGTAGATGAACAGCTTTTAAAAGGGTCCAACAAACCCTGACACCAGAGGTGCCAGTCATTTCTGAGCACCCCATATACCCCCTAGAAGGGAAATTCTCCAGTAATTCATAGGTACCAATAACTGGGAAGAGAGGCAGAAACAATATTCATGGCCTCATATAACCATACTAAAGTGCAATATATGGGCAATAAGTAAAAAGAGTTTGCTGCCTTGTATTAAGAACTCATAAGGGGCAGCTAGGTGGTACAGTGAATAGAGCACCAGCCCTGGAGTCAGTAGGACCTGAGTTCAAATCCAGCCTCAGACACTTAACACAAAAACTAGCCGCGTGATCTTGGGCAAGTCACTTAACCCCAATTGCCCTCCAAAAAGCAAAAAAAAAAAAAAGAATTCATAGCTATTACCAAGACTTAGTAGGATGAGACTCAAGACTAGAATATAGCAGTACAAGGGTAAATCTTGTGCAAAAGAATCAGATTCGATTGGCAAGGACTGATGGAATAGTTTTATATATGATGAACACCTGTGTTGAAATCTAAGCATGTGAGAGACACATCATGGTGAAGAAGTTAGGGGTCAGGATCAAAGGAGGATGAAAGAAGCAATATCCTGGGAAGACCACCCAGTCATATGAATGATATGTTTCTAACAAAGATCAGAAAGTTGGTATGGCTGACAACAACAAGCTGAGACAGAATTTGGCTGTGTTTGAATAATCTCATTATCGGGACATCTGTTAGAGGTTTCTCTATGTTAAAAGGTGAGGAGCTGGTAGACTCTTTTACTTGTTTTGATAATAATTTTATTTTTCAGAATGGAGGTAAAGAGACCAGGGGAAATGCTAATTTGACACTGATCAATAAAGATGAACAAATGGATTAGGGTTAATCTTTTTACTACTAATGGGAATAACTAGGAATAGAAACTATAAGAAAATTGGTTTTGGCTCAATGTAAGGAAATACTTCTTAATAATTAAAGCCCATAAGTAGTGGGAGTTCTTTCCTTATCACTGGAGGTATCTTTAACCAGAAGCTTTGTGGTTCTTGGTTGGGGATGTTTCATAGATTTTAGAACCTTTAAGGAAGGAAGGAACCTTAGAGGTCATGTAGTACAGCTTTCTCACTTTACATAGGAGGAAACTGAGACCCAGAAGTTGTAGGGGAATTTATGTTTTAGATAAGTATTAGAATGTAAGCCTTTCAGGGTGGCTAGGTGGCACACTGGCCCTGAAGTCAGGAGGACCTGAGTTCAAATCCGACCTCAGACACTTAAGACACACACACAAATTTAGCTGAGTAACCTTGGGCAAGTCACTTAATCCCAATTGCCCTACCTTCCCCTCCCCACCCCCCCCAAAGAATATAAGCATTTGATGGGGCACAAGTTGCGCAGTGAACAGAGTGTGGCTTTGGAATCAAGAGGACTTGAGTGCAAATCTGACGTCAGACACTTAACACTTACTAGCCCTTGGGTAACTCACTTAATCCCAATTGCCCTGCCTTCCCCCCTCCAAAAATCCCCCCCCAAAAGAATATAAGCTTCTGAGATCATTTCCAGCTCTGAGATTGTATGATTTTATGACTTCTACTCATTATCACCCCTACTTTCGATGAAAAGAAAAGAAGTGTGTACTCAGCAGGAATGTATGGCAGGTAGATGCATTAAAAATTGTTTGTAATGACAAATTTAATAGTCACCAACAAAAACAAATACACAAAGTAATGAATCCCACTTAAAATACTTAATATTTAACAAGATAGAATCTAATAAGATAACAGAGAAGGTACAGAAGTGCTTTCTTTCTGTGTCTTCTTCCAGGTCTATTTGAAGTGGGTAGACAAATGTAAATAATGTACATTTTATTTGTATGACTGCTCGGGAGGTGGTTGCAAAGGTCATGAGTGGGGGCTCTCCTGTAGTATTCATCCAATTCAGGGCCTGGTCAGCTTCAATAATCTTTTATAAAAGAAAATAAAAAGGAGCCACCCAACACAGGGATACATTGGTAGTTGACTTTGATCTGTGATCTAATCCTATGCTCCCCTTTTAATTAATTAATTAAGCCTATCGCTGGCAATTTGTAAACCACTCAGGAAAGTATTTTCTCTTAAGGTTGTAAAACCCTTTCTCAAATTCCTCTGGTGAAACAAATAATTCAAGTTTGGTTTTATTATTTTTTAAAAATCAACATGGTGTACTTGACAAAGTCTCAGAAACTTTTCTTAATGCAAATTCCTGCTTCTTTATTCCCTCATGATTCCTTAGATAAGGAATAGTACTGGCATGTATTAGTATCTCTACTTGGCAGAACAGATGTAGTCTAGCAGAGCTGACTTTAAAGGAAATTTCCATTAAGTGACTGCTATTTAATCACTGATCTCCATAATTAAACAGATATAACAATCTTTCATTTGACCGAGTTGAAAAATGTTGACAATGAAACTGAATGCTGTGAAATAATCACGACCAAACTTGGTCCTAAAGAAGAGATATGATACTTTTACCATACTTTTTTCCCTCTTCTTTATTCTTTGTGACTTTCTGGGAGGGGAGGAGGGACATACTGGGAAATGTAGGTGATGTTAAAAGATAATAAGAAATCTAAAAAGAGAAATGTTGACAAACAAGGAGTTAAACTAATGGACAATTCTGGGACATAATGTGCATTATACTACATTAACAGGGATTTTGCCTTCTGATTTTCCTGTTTCCTGACCAGAATATTTCAGCGTCATATTTTACTAGACGTTGCTAATATGATTCCCTCCAACTTGAAAGTACTTTAGGTTTAAGGCTTCTGATTCTATAAACTTTAATGACTTTTGTGCTCTACCAGTTCCTTAAGTTTGTATATTGGATTTATTTTAAATGATGGAGTCCTGCACCAGAAACTGGCTGTAGTGTTTATTAGAAGAAAAAGAAATAATTAAGGTATCAGGACCCACTCAGGGGTGAAGTTTTGGACAGCACTGGACAAAGGTTGAAGCCGAGACATCTTTATGGTGTGGGTTATCAAGTGGGCAGACCAGATTGTCTTGGTGAGGATAGGGCAAAATACAGCAATAATGTTTGAGCCTGTGGGGAGTCAAAAGCAAGATATGAATCATTTGGAGCAAAAGAATAACCTACTAGACACAGAGTAAACAGAGGATAATAGTAAAAATCTGGGATCCAAAAGAACAGGATGAAAACATGATTGCTGATGGGATCCCCAGAAGAAACAGACAACATGATCCAAGGTCAAGTAAGACATCAAGAAATTAGATTTAAAAATGTATTAAGTGACTATTATATGTGAGATGTTGCATTAGGCACTGGGAAATCAAAGATTAAAATCTAGATGAAGAAATGGAGTCCCATGATATCATATTCTTGGTTCCAAAGAGCTGTAAAGAATGTCCTTTAGAGTTTGCAGATCCTATACATGATTGTATGCCACCATGGCGGGGCTGGGGGGTGGGGAGGAAGGGGAGAAAAATCTGAAACTCAAGTGACTCTGGAACTGAATCTTGTAACCTAAAAGTAAACAAACAAGTCAATAAAATTTTTTAAAAAAGAATGTCCTTTAATAAATTTCCTTTTGATACCCTAGTCTTGTGCATGGGTTTCTTTTTCCCTTCCCTGGTTCAGCTACAGAACTCTCACAATTATTTAGTATGTAATAACTGAGAGACATTTGCTGAAAATGAAGGATTTGAAATGGGTAAGAGAAATTGATCAAGCCTCCTTATTTTCAAATTCCCTGAACTCAAGGAGTACTCATTCCATTTGTTACAACGAGACACCCTAATTTAGCATGTCAAATCTGAGGAACAATTAATGTAACATCCAGTTTGGTTAAAACATATAAGGAGATTGATGAGAAATAAGATGGGAAAAGGTAGGATGGAGCCAGGACGTAGGAAGTCTCATTCAAGATTTTATAATTTAGTCGAGAGACAATAAGAAAAACCTGTTGGTTTTTGAGCACTGGAGTAACAGAGGCAGGTCTGTGCCTTAGGAAAATTATTTTGGCAGCTGTGTGAAGAGAGAATGGCTAACAAGTAGCTTTAAGGTTTGTAAATATTACCTCATTTGAAGCTTAAGACAACTCTATCAGGCAGGTTCCATTATTATCCCCACCTTACTAAGAGAAAACTGAGGTGGAGTGAGATGAAGGCAGCTAATAAGTACCTGACTGGTGTTCAAATTCCAGTCTTCTGACTCCAGGCCTAGCACTCTTATTCATTATGCATTCAGTTGACTCAAGAAGGGAAAGAGGAGGCAGAGAGAGCCATGATAGCCCACATGAGGGGTGACTGGGTGATAAACTACAGTGGTGGAAGTGAGTGGAGAGGAACAGAGGATTAAAGAGATATTCTGGAGAAAGAAGGAACAGGACTCAGCAAGTGACTACATGGGAGGAGATGGAGAGAGAATAATTAGAGGTGACGCAGGTCTAAGTGACTAGAGTAAGCAACAGGAACTGAAGTCCAAGGACATAAGATTTGGAAATCATCTCTGTAAGGGTAGCTAAGGTGGTCTAGAGGATCTCTGAGAATTGGATTTAGAATCAGAGAAAAACTGAGTTCCAATCCTGCCTTAACCACTTACTAGCTGTAATTCTGGGCAAATCCCTTAACCGCTGCCTATCTTAGTTTCTTTATTAGTGTTATTACTATTATTACTTTTTTTTGGAGGGGGAAGGCAATGCAATTGGGTTTAAGTGACTTGCCCAAGGTCACACAGCTAGTAAGCATCAAGTGTCTGAGGCCAGATGGGAACTCAGGTCCTCCTGACTCTATTCACTGCCCTACCTAGCCACCCCACCTTAGTTTCTATAAAAAGGGCCTAATAATAGCCCCTACCAATCAGAGTTGTTGCTGGGATCAAATAAAGTATTTGTAAAGTGCCAGCAAAGCATTAAATAAATGCTAGGTAGTATTAGCTATTATTATTAGAGGTGATAACAGAATCCAGATAAAATCAACAAGACAGATCTGAGACAAAGCCTTGAGGGATATCCATGCGGAGAGAGCTGGTGAGGGATGCTGAGTCAGCCAGGGAGACCAGACAATGTGATCCTTGACTCAGTAGGTATGCAGACACCCTTGCTGATATGAGGGTAAGGTATGAGAAAGGGAGGGAAGAAAAATAGCACTGATACAGCTCCCACTAGTGACTATGGCTCGCCACTGTGCTAAGTGCTTTTTACAGATCACCTGTTTGATGTTGGGCACACTTCCCTGCTGTCCCCCATTGTTTCCCATGCATATGCCAGCAGATGGTACTCATATTAATATTAATTTTTAAATCACAAAGTGCCAATCAGTTATATTTCCAATATTTAATCAACAGTCACTGATCAGTCCCCTTTTTTGTGCCAAGCACTGTGTTAGTTACTGAGGACACAAAAAAAGAATGAAACGATTCTTGTTCTCAAGAAACTTATATTCTTTCAGGGGAGACAATAGGTACGTATATATGTACATATGTTTACAGAATAAATATAAGCAGAATAAACACAAAATGTATACAAGATAGTTGAGGAGTGACAATAGTAATAGATAGGCAAAGACAGGATCAGGTAAGATGCTACATAGAAGGAGGTGTAGGTGAGGAGGGCGTACATTTCAGACATAATGGACCACCAGTGGGGGAGGCAGGTAAGTGGCCCAATGGATATAACCAGGAAGACCTCAGTTCAATTTTGGCCTTAGACACTTAATAGTTATTATATGACTGTGGGCAAGTCATATAATCTCTGCCTCAGTTACTTCATCATTGAAATAGAGCTAATAATAACACCTACCTTCCAGGGCTGTTGTGAGGAAAAAAGAATATTTGTAAAACACTCAGCAAATCTTAAAGGATGATAATAATCATTAGTTAACAACAACAATAAGATCATGATGACAATGATGAAGATATTGATGATGATGATGCTGGCAAAACATTTGGGGGCCAGGTTATATGAATGGCTTTAAAAGTCAAATGAAGGGGGCGGCTAGGTGGCACAGTGAGTGGAGCACTGGCCCTGGAGTCAGGAGGACCTGAGTTCAAATGCAGCCTTAGACACTTAACACAAAAACTAGCCGTGTGACCTTGGGCAAGTCATTCTTATGATTTCTTTTCCATGTTTACCTTCTCATGATTCTTGTATTTGAGTGTCAAATTTTCTTTTCAGTTCTGGTTTTTTCAGCAAGAATGTTTGAAAGTCTTCAAACTGAATGACCATATTTTCCCCTGGAACATTATACTCAATTTTGCTGGCTAGGTGATTCTTGGTTTTAATCCTAGCTCCCTTTATCTCCAGAACATCATATTCCAGGACCTTTAATCCCTTAATGTAGAAGCTGCCAGATCCTGGGTTATCCTGATTGTGTTTCCACAGTATTCAAACCGCTTCCTCTTGGAAGCCTGTAATATTTTCTCCTT